>JAOVVA010000026.1:22344777-22355167 GCA_028565275.1 Leiocassis micropogon | reverse complement strand
ACATTTTGTGTGACAAACATGCAAAAGAATAAGAAATCAGGAAGGGGGCAAATAGTTTTTCACACCACTGTAAATACGTGTAAATGCATTTAAATCTTTATTCAAGTCTTTGTAGTATATACAGTGGTGGCCTAAAGTATTAAAACAGCATATGTCATGTACTGTATGAAACTTCTTTCTGAGCACAAAGCAAGTGATGCCACTAATTAGTTCATAGTAAGTATTGATTGTTGTATTGCAATTTCATTGCATAAAATAACAATATATTCTTATTTTCATTGTCATTATTTCAATTTTTTTTTGAGAACGTCAAAAAAACATTGAATTTCATTTCACCTCAATACTGGTTGGAAATGTTCTGTTTCTTTTTTTTCCCCGTTTTTAAAGCTCAGATTTAAATGTGATGTAAACTTATAAACAAACAATGACACGAATTAACAGCTTCCAGTTTTATATGTTATGGTCCTGCATTGTCAGGATTTAACTGCATCCCTGGCTATAAAACATTCACCGTAATTATCCATCACTGATTAGATAATAAATAGCACCGTGAAGTTTAGCAACTGTAGATGTTGCCATAGAAACGACTTATTTCCAACTCAAAGCATATGAACCACTCGGAGTAGGATCTGGGAGCCTTTATTTCTTTTAATTGCCATAATTCTGGTGTGATCTGAACACAAACGAACATGGGGCCAGGGTGGCAAAAAAATATCCCGAGGGTGAAGAGGTGATTGTGGTTGTCTACAATGGTGAAGTTATCGATGTTCAGAAATTACAGTAATACTTTGTTTAATGTGGTATTATTGGAAAAACGGGATGAGTTGTGATGCAGATATTTATAGAAGAAAATTATTTGAGTGACATTAGCCTTACAGCACCAATGAAGACTAAAGATATCTTGGTTTATAGCAATAGTTCCATTATTGAATTTATTACAATCCTGGTAAGGAAAGTTATATCCTGATCAGAATATAAGTACAATAATAATGCGGTTGCTGTTGTTGGTGTTGTTATTATTGTTGTTGAATGGAAAATGATAGGTCATAGCTTTCATATCTTCTCCAAAAGAATCCCCTTTTCCAATTCTCCTTCTCCCCTCATCCTCTCCATTTAAGTGGGAGCAATCTCTGAACTGCACTCTTAAGCTCCTAGTATGAATGACAGTTATAACAAAAATGCTGCCTAGATAAAAATAAACGCTGCCTGCCTTTTTTTCCCCCTCCTTTCATTTCACACCAGCTACCTACTGCTGGACCTCACTCACTCTCTCACTTGATCACTCTCCTATCCTCTAATTATGAGCTTAGCGCTGTAATTTCATATTCCTTAGAGATGCAAAATAAAATCCAATTGGAAATTAATAACATATGAGTAGGATCACTTATTCTATTTTGTATATCATATTGGATATTAGAGCTCGTGCATCTTTCGGTAGTTTGTGTCATTGTGTGATTTGGCTGCTGATCAGCTTTGTTCATAAGGACATTTCACCTAAATCATATTGTTAACATAATCTGGAGAAATCCACTATGTTAGCTTGGTCAGGAAAATGTACTTAATAAATCATATCTTTATATGTCTGCTGTCAATACTGTTATTTTAAATTAGTAATAAATACAATGGTATTAATGTCAAGATACTGTAAATGCTGATCGTGCATTAGGGTGTATCTAAGCATTAAAGACGCAGATAGAAAACATAACTCTACTATAGCTTTTTGAACCCGTGTGTGTGTGTCTCTGAATGTACTGTATTTGTCTTAGCAAGGACGTGTGTCGTCACTGTGTATGCACACGAATGGATGCATAAGCATATCCGGTCTCTGATGTACATATAGAGTTGACGGCTTTCCTAATGAAAATGAATTGTTTTATTGGTGCAGTGATTACTACTGCGTGTTGGTTATAGTTCTACTACTAGAACCGACAAAACATTAAAGGATTCAGGTTAGAATTTATAGTTTATAAATAATATAATGGTGGCATAGTGGTTAGCACTGTGGACTCACACCTCCAGGGTCCGGGTTCGATTCCCGGCTGTGGAGTTTGCATGTTCTCCCCTTGTTTAGTGGGTTTCCTCCAGTTTCCTCCCACAGTCCAAAGACATGCAGATTAGGTTAACTGGCAATCCCAAATTGCCCATAATGTGTGTTTGCCCTGCCCTGTGATGGATTGGTACCCTGTTGAGGGTGTACCCCGCTTTATGCCCAAAGTCTCCTGGTATAGGCTCCAGGCAACCCATTACAGGATAAACACTATAGAAGATAAATGAATTAAATAATATAATTTCTTTTTCATATTTAAGCAATATCACATAAGAGGGATACTGTTGTATGGAATATCAGCATGGCCGTGAAACGGTCATAGGCACAAAGGTGCCCCAGTTTTGAAGGCCCAAACCCCAAAGTTTTAAAGATATCACAGTTGTGCTGATGTTTCGCTGATATGCTTCAGTTCCGACCCATTTTCACCCAATTAGTGTAATTAACAATTGTTAGAACACCTGTGACGCACAGTCATACATATAGTTACACGTCCAAGTGCTGTTATGCCTGATATCAGCACTTGTGGAATGGCTCTCTTCCAATCAGATTAATCGGTCAAAACTAACTGTTGTAGGATCTGCAATATCAATACTTTAAAGACAAAAATAATATATACAGTAATAGTAATATATATGGAAGCAGCCATGGTAAAGGGAATAAGTATTATAAGAATGTTAACAATGTATGGTGAAGTACCAAACTTCACTATAAATGCTAAGAATATATGGATATTTGGTCATTGTGCTCATCCTATTCCAAATGCATTAAACCGAGCTGGTTTCCCTTCTTGCTGGTTTGACCCACTCTACTCCTCTAAAGGCTTTCCGCTAGATTTAATAGCAAGGCTGTCGGGATTTGTGCCTGTGTGAAGTCAATGTTCCGGTTCATCCCAAAGGTGTTCAGTGGGGTTGAGATCCAACCTTAGCAAACCATGTTTTCATGGATCGTACCTCTTGAACAGAAATGCTGAAATATGTCCCTTAATCCCAAAGAAGAGAAATCAGCAGACAAAGACACTCATTTGTCTCTTAATTTGCACCTAAAGTTTGGGAAAGGTCCACATACTGTATACAGTAGGTGCTAGGGTGAGGCGTCCACATACTTTTGGATGTTAAGGTACTATTTGGAGTTATACAACCACAAGTTCTGTGGAGTCTTTTTATGGTAGCTCTGATAATTGCGCCAGCGCTAATTTAAGTAAACAACTTATATTAATGTGCTCTTTGCAATAAACTGTTGCTATAGTAACGCCTCATTCATGGGGATTCAATATGATTAAATTTGTTATGAGATGTTTATTTTGTGTTTATGGGAAGTCTCTTGAGTGTCTATTTTTTGTAAAGATCAGCAAGTGTTCTCACACAGGGACGTCTTCGAGACAGAGGAGTTTGTGCTATCTTGTTTGAGATTTTGGAAGGAGTCTCCAGTGCCAGTGCTCGGTAATATTCAGCGGTAAAGACTGAACTATGGTTCTCACTAACAAGCTGCATTTCTATTTTTCTGATTACTTTTAAAGTCAAAAATATAACCCAATAGTGGCATAGTCAACTATGGTGAACTCTTGTAGGGGTTATGTACACTTGATTATGTGAATCGATCCAAATGTCACGGATTTGCTGCTGGAAATAAAAGCGAATAACCAACAAGTGTAACCTTCTGTCTATCTCTCACTGCTTCTTATCTCCGTCTCTCTCTCTCTCTCTCTCTCACACAGGAGACCAAAGCCTCTGATACCAGGCTGTACTTTTTCATCAAAGTCTGCTGTTGCTTTCCTTCTTCAATTTGCTAAATCCTAGGCATTAATATTAAACAGCCTGGATAGACTCATCCAAATCGAATCTAACACTGCCGTCTGTCAGCTCCTCTCAGACTGTCTCATTTAGCCTAGTGTGTGTGTGTGCGTCTCTCTGTGTGTGAGAGGAAGAGGGAGAGCGATTGAGCCATCTCTCTGGTGAGACCCGCTGCAGGATCTGTGTAAACAGTAATATTAAAAGCGATAGTTTGCCTTCTTCCTTCTCATTGCACAGTCTCCACACTGCTTTCTCCTCATTTCCCTCGAGTGCATGTGCCTTCTCACCTGCTCGTGTGTGACGGGGATGAGGCGCTGTTTGGACAGTTCTCGCAAGGTACTGACGTCCGTCCTCATGTCGAGCTTACAGCCCACAAGCACTAGCTTAGCGCTGGGACAGTACTCCTGAGCCTCAGCCTGCCACTGGGACACACAGAAGAAAAGAGCGGTTAAACATCTACATTTCAATAATATACAGTTCAAATGCATACACACATTTTTTTATATTATTAATAAACAATATACTGCATATGCTTCTTTATGTAATGTGATGTAATATTCATGCAAGTTCATTCTTATGTTAATTTTACACAAAACACAAATATTTGGCTGAAGCTGGAACAGCATGTAACACAAACACTCCACCGGTTTTCAGTCTAATCTCTAATTCAATTCTGTCTGTAGCATGTGTGATTACACAGAGAGAAATTGCTACAGTTTCCTGTATTGGGAATACAATAGGAAATTAAAAAAACACTTCTGTATAATGGAAAGTGTTAAGTAATTGTAATTTTACTGTGTTGCCCCAATGTGGGATAAAAAAAAGCATGGGTGAGACTTTCTTTTATGTGTGTTTCATCCTAAGACCTTTATTATTATTCTTTTTTTTTTTACAGCCCTGCTTAGAAATTTTAATTAAAAGTGATCATTAAAGAAAGAGCTATGGTTATTTTCTTGTTTCAGTACGGGAAAATGTGTTTTCTAAGGTGTTTGGTCAAGGTATTTGCAAATACAGTGTGTGTACACACACATACATAATATATAATCTTGTTAATCACATTTTTTCACAATTAATCACAATATTAAAATAGTCAGATTTCCTTGTAGTATAAATGTGCGATGATCGAATGAAGAAATGCATGACAAACTGGTTAGAGGAAACAGATTATGCAGTTTTATAATATCTCAAACAAACAATTGTTAAACGTATTAGTTATACCAAACAAAAAAAACCGGTTTGTTTTCTGTTTATAGAAACAGTTTGTTTCTATAAAAAAGAAAATTCTTATTAACGAAGCTATACTCATATAACTCCTAACTAACATACTGCCTAAAATAAAATGTCTTCGATTTATTCTTACCTAAGGGTGCACTAACTTTTGAACTATCTTCTATTTTTTTTACACTGCTTCTTTGTTTTCCATAAGGGAAAACAATCTCTATTGATGGGATATCCTGGTTATTCAGTACATTCAGGTCGTCAGCTGGCTTTGTTTTATTGCCACATAACGTTGCCGAGTCTAGACCTGACCAACTGAAGCAACCCCAGATCATAACACCACCTCCAAAGGCTTGTACAGTGGACACTATGCATGATGGGTCCGTTGGTTAATGTGCTTTAATTTTTACCCTGGCACACACATCACTCTGTAATAGGGTCAGTCTGAACCAGTCAGATCACATGACCTTTTTTCAAGTCTAAAGCTTTATGCTCCCTAGCAATTCCATGCCTTTTTCTGATTAGTCTCACTAACAAATGGTTTTCTTATGGCCAGACAGCTGACCAGTCCTGTGGGTTCTCATCACACTGGGAGCATGGGAATGTCCTTACAGAAATTATTATTATTATTATTATTATTATAATACAGAGCAACTTTACCAAGTGTTTAATGATTTCCAACCATAATCTTTTCCCACATTTCTTCCATTAAGTAAACAGTTTGTACTATTGTTCCAGGTTTAATGAAGTGCTGAACAGTCCATAAGCCAATTCCAGTCATTTTAAATCGTCTTAGTTGTTTTCTTTGCGTGATCCAAGCCAATAAATTGTCCATTCTGAAATGGCAAAGCAGTGGATATTATGCTATAGGTGTGAGGTAATGGAAGCTAGCCTACTATAAAGACACACAGTCCTCAATACTCTATGTTCGGTGTCTTGTTGTTCTTTTCGTTTAGAAGTTTTCCATCCAGTTTGTCGTTTCCTCCAGGCATCTGAACAACGCTACTGTCCTCAGCTCTATAGCCAGCCAGCTCAGCTATGCCAGCTATGCCACTGTTTCCCTCTGGCTGAATGTGTTCAGTCATCCATCAACTCATCTCGGTGATCTTTTAGCCCTCGGCACCATCACTCACTGCGCAGTCAGAATATAGCGTGGCTCCACATTCCACGCCTTTCAGCCCCACCTACATGGGTAGGGGTCAGAGGTGACAGACTAGAGTTCTCAGATTGGCACTTCAAAAAACTCAAAAGGATGTTTGGGATCATTGCGAACACTTGAAACTGTTTTTTGATCAGAGCTCAACAGCTCTCCGTCATGTCTGTGATGTAAACACATGTGGGCTGAGGCACAATACAGGGCGAAGCTTAACTTACAGCAGACCACACAGCTTAAACTGCTCGCGATCTAAAACCCTGCAGGACCATTCTCACACCCTGTGCACACCACATAATTGTTGACCTTTTGAAAAGAAAATAGCAATTTCAGTTAATCCTCTATACAAATAGGGAGGCACACACAAACCAAAGACTTTTTTTTTCAGCAGTGGAAGATTAAGTGCAGGAATGGTGTGAAATAAATTTCATCCGGAAAAAAAAAAAAAATCGTTTGAGAAGGACGAGAGAAGAGCATTTGTCTTTTCATACTGAGTTAATTTTAAGAGCCGTTTGAACATGCTGCAAAATTATAATCATCATAAAACCAGACCGTTCCGAACTACTATTCATTGAGATGTTTAGTTGGGAGAGTATATTCAGAATTAATACACTGTAATCAACCTCAACACAATACCCAATACGAAATACTGATCCGAGGCTGAAGCACATTTCATTACTTCCGCATGAAGACCAGAGTTAAGGAGTGTGCTAGAATTTAATTTGTGCTTGTTTATATGTTGATTTATTTTTAGACATGGATTCAGTGGAAGTGTATGTAATTTGCATTTGAACCAACATCAACTGATATGCATTAACTCGGGAACTTTGTAAAAATACTTACTGTTAATTAATGCCAAATTTAACATCTGAATTTATGATCATTAGCAAGAAATGTGTGTGATGTGTGTACATGTGCAGTGTTTAGTTTTTTTTTCCCCTCATTAGTACTGGGCTAAAACACGGTTTTGGTGCTGATTTAATTTTTTCAATCTTATACATATAACACGGAAAATGTGTGTGTGAAGCTACCTCTGAAGTTTATGTAACATGGACATGACCAATCTAGCTTCCCTAAAAATTTCAAGTTGCTAATTTCAGCCAAAGCTGATTTTATATGCGCCCCAAAAAAGGCTCGCTTCAAACAATAATCATTTATAATTAAAATGATTCATATTTCTTTATGAGTATTAATACTAAACTTGGTGTGAGCTTCTATGACCTGCAAAAACTTTCGAAAACCTTCTAAATAAAAATTCTTCCCCACAAAAATCTGTAGTGTCCGTAACCATGTGAAATTCATTCTGCAAAACCTTTTCAGGTTTATGTCTTTTCATGTGAAATCTACATTCGCCAGGTTTCATCTGAATGACAATTAAGATTTAATTCAAAAAAGTTACAGACACTACATACTGTAAGGGCGTGGAATTGTATTTAGCAAATGTGTTTCTTTTTATCTGATAAAAATATAAATGTGTATGTATATTTACCAAAAAAAAAAACAGAGCATGGATCGAGAGATTAGAAGCATTAAGTATTGTGAAAAATGGTGTTATGTGATCTCATCTAAAAAAATTCACTTTTTCACATAGGTAAGACACTTTATAACACCAGTACCATGTGTTGGCTGACTACATTTACTACATACAATACTGCCTCCAAAGAGCGAGAGGCATCAACAAAGATACCTCTTACTCCAATCATGGACTATTCACCTTCCTCCCATCAGGTAGGCGCTATAGTTGCCTCAGCACCCGCACAAAAAGACTGAAAAATAGCTAGTCACTTTCCGTCATTGCACTGCTTTATCCACTTTGCACCATCAATAATTTATGTATAATTATGTATACATATGTACATATGTACCCTCATTTACCACATTGCTATTTATTATAAATAGGCCACTTATGCACTTCTGGTTAGATGCTAACTGCATTTCATTGGCTTTGTACATATTGTACACTGTGCACAATGACAGGTTGAATCTAGTCTTATGTAGTAGTATTATGTTTAGGAAAAGGACAGGAGAGAGAAAGAGCGGAGGAATCCTTGAAATGTTTCAGACCTTCTTTGGAACGCTGTCCAGAGTCTCAGGCTTGCTGATGTCGAAACAAAGGAGCACCGCATCTGAGTCTGGGTACGCCAGCGGCCGCACGTTATCGTAGTATGAAGAGCCTGCACACACACACACACACACACACACACACACGCACAAATATTAAAATATAATACAAGCTAACATGAGGATGTTATACAGCATTTATTATCCCGTCTTATAGTGCAGTTTACTATAAGAAAAAGTTCCTCTTAAAGCGTCCAAGCAAACGATCCGGAAACTCTTCTATCTTTTGTATTGAAGTAGACACTTTATTCCTTTGTAATTCCCCATGAATCACTGCATAACAAAAAACAAAGAGACAAGGGAGGGGGGGGCTCAATGGTTCCTTTCTGCTCAGAGTCAAAGTAATTGCTGATATTATGCCGTAAACAGAAGGACCATGCGTAAAGCCAAAAGAAAGATTCTTTTCTTTAACAATTACCTGTGAAATTATGATAAACAACTGCAAGATGAATTTTAAAAATGTCAATGGAGTCTGAAACCAGACAATTCAAAACATAAAGGAAAATCAACAACAACAAAATAAACATGTAAGCAATGATCTGACAGATTATACAATTATACAATGTACAATTATAAAATGTAAGATCTTCCCTGGGGCATTTGTAAAGTTTCATTTACAAATGCAAGTGTTAAGTAAACAAGAGTGCATTATTATTATTTTATAAAATAATATTTATAATGCGAGGAGTGTTTTAGTGAAACCGTGACTTGTGATAAAGGCGCAAAAACGAGTGTCATTTACAGAAGATTTCAAGCATAGTACGGTGATGTGACTCTTCCAATCCAGTAAACATTCAACATCTACTTTTACAAACACCACTCGCACGTTACAGGAACTCCGCTGTGATTTATTGACAAATCTTTCATACAACCCTGACCTCGCTTTAAGCCAGTTCCACATGTTTGGGCCATTACAGGAGTTCCTGGGAGGCCAGCGTTTCAGGCAAAACAGGCAGTTTGATTATGGTTCCGGCTTACTGAGAAAACGTTTAACCTTGATGGTATCCAAGCACTAGTGAAACACTGGGATAAGTTCATTAGTGTAGCAGGGGATTATATAAACAAATAAAGGGAGATTTCACGCTCATAACTTTGTTCTTTTTTTATTCTGCACAATCAAAAGTCCCGGTTTGACTTTGAACAATAATGAAAAATAATGAAACTTGTTGCTGTGATCATATTTAATGCGCATTTTGTATTTGACCTTCATCCATATTTATAGGTGACCTCACCAGCCGGTGTTGCTGTTACAATAACAGCATAAAAAACAGCACCAATTGTTCCACTCACAAATGAGATTTAAAATACGGTTTGAAGTTAAAGCTTGACAGAGTTTGAATAACCCATCTGTACAAACGGCTGCTGTGGGTGTGGGTGTGCGTCTAAATAAACTGAACAATAAAATCTAAGTGCAACAATGACAAGAACAAAGATTATAATTATAACACCTCACAAGTGGGATGGAATAATCCACAGCGTGGGATAAGATTTTACTGGGATCCATAACCACAAGTAGTTTACAGCAAAGATCGAATGCCTGGCCAAAAACGGTCATGTCCAAATCTGGTCTGAGAACAGAAAGATTCTGGGTGGGGAAGCCCAAGACCAGGCTGTGACGCAGAGGGAAACAGCAGACCATTTTAACAAGCGTCCCATGTTTCCACTAGCATGCAAGCCAAAAAATTATGCATTGCGATGTGGGAGATTCTATTTTGAAACTACTAAAAGTATGCAAAGCAATTTTTTTCATCCACAGTTAAATATTCGAATACCTATTCATATCACAAGAACAGCAATAATATGCAAAAGGAGATAAATCCATACATGCAAAATGTCTTCCAAGGTTAGTCTCTCTCTCTCTCTCTCTCTCTCTCTCTATATATATATATATATATATATATAATAACTTTTAATTTAAATCACATAAATGCATTGGACACCCTGAACATTCTATTCTGAATCACAACATGAAGAAAAAAATTTTTTTAATGTAAGTGAAGAAAAACAAATATTAGTCTGTTCAAAAAAATAGCAGTGTGGAGTTCAATTGGAGAGGTAAAT
>JAOVVA010000026.1:22324828-22339633 GCA_028565275.1 Leiocassis micropogon | reverse complement strand
CTTTCCTTATTATCGTGCAATACCATTTTGAATGCCCGATGTAATAAAATGGTCCTCAATTTGTATTTTTTATTTATATGAACCACTCTGGAGTTTTAGAAAATCTATTATCTATATACAAAGGTGACTTTAATAAATATAAAACTTTACATATAGGCCAAGTTTCTTGCCAGTGAAAGAATGTGCTTACTACGACGTGGTATGAAAAAGTTTTAAGATTAGCTCTGTTTACAAGGAAAGTCCTTTATTTATCTACATTTTATTAGTTTATGGCTCTGGTGTACTGAGAAAACATTCTACCCTGATGGTATCCATGCACTAATGAAACTCTGGGATAAGTGCATTAGTGTAGCAGGGGATTATGCAGAGAAATAAAGGGAGTTTTTACTCTCATAGCTGTGTGCTTTGTTATTCTGCACAATCAAATGTGACTCGAACGCCTCTTGTACTTTGCACAGGCTAGAGGAGAAAATGCTTCTGGAGTACGCAGTCAGGGACAGCTCGCCTCTGTTGAGTCAGTGAATTCCTTCATAAATGCATCCATTTCAGCTGCTGTCAACCTCAATGCAACTGACTGGCAATGTCTGACTGGTAGACTAAGGCTCGACCTTGTCCTGAATAAACTGAAATGTGAAGATATGACAGGCGAGTGAGGAGCAAATAATTAAAGGCGCCTTCAGTGAAAAACATCTTTCAAAGTAAATAGGAGAAGCGGCTGTAGAGGGAGGAACAGAGCTAAACATGCGAAGTGATAGTCACAGGGGAGAATTTAAAGCAACCCCATTAAAGCTGCTCTTGCGAGGACGATTCACTGACTTAACTTAAGGAAGAGGTTAATGAAGTAAATGTCAATGCGAAAGTGTAGCATGTTCTTATCCACCTCTGATAATATGTTGGATTAAATCGACTATAATGAATGTGAATACTGTATATTTTGTCTCTACGCTTTAGTCCTGATAATGACTTGGTTTTCTGTGTGTGTGCGTGTGTGTCTACAAGATGCCATTACACTGTAGATTCAAATATTAGTATAAATACAGTATGTCACTCTGAGTAGCTTAGCTGCAATGACTACACCCTGAGATCTTATCAGTAAATAGAGACACACAAACAAAAGGGTAAAATGTGTGTGTGTGTGTGTGTGTGTGTGTGTGTGTGTGCATGTTTGTACATGTTTTTTAGTCTTATGAGGTGTCGTGACTAATTGTCATAGGTTCAGTTTTAAGCATGAAAATGCCAATTTAGATAGACGAACCACGCACACGCACTCACGCACTCACACACATCATCATCATTATCACAGCTACAGCATGTCTAACATGAGGTGCGAGTGCACTCGTGATACAAAATGAGAACGAGCTCCTGGTACATCCTGTTTTTAAACAGCCAGTCATATTGAATGATTACACCAGTCATTTCCAACTTACTCAACGTACGTAGTCATCTGGTCCATCTGCGATTCCGCAGTTATTACGGACAAGAATTTCGATTCTCTGAATGGAGGAGAGCAACAATATCGACGACAACAACAACAACAATGGAAACTCTGTTTTCTTATAAATAGAAGCTTTATACAGGGTCTGACAGCCCAGGGTCCCTGAATTAATCAAAACCTCTAAATAAATAAATAAAATGAATAAATAAATAAACATGTGTTCAGTCCAGTGATCAAAACATTGCCACAGGCTCTTTCACCATCAATACTGTGTCTAGAAATGTTGCTGCAAAAAAAATGACAACAGGTTTTAATATCTATAATCTAGTCCAAAATAATCTTTACTGCCTATTATAAGATTACAACAAGCCGAATATAAGCTTATTAAACCAACTTCTCAATATTATTTTATTCATTTGAAGTTTGAATCAGTCTTGATCTTTTAAAAATAATTTTTGCTAATTTTAAGCATTTATTTCTACAGCTAATTTTTGGGTCAATAAGAATGTAGAGTGAAAATGAAAAAGGATGCACGGTGGCATAATGGTTAGCACTGTGGCCTCACACCTCCAGGGTCCAGGTTTGATTCGCACCTTGGGTCTGTGTGCATGGAGTTCGCACAAAACAGTACAAGACCTAAATGCTGATGTGAAAGTGCTAAAGTAATTGCATCCCGTTTAGAGGATGTATTACCACATGTTATATCTGAGGAGCAGGCCTGTTTCACAAAAGGACGGCATTTGTTTTTAATACTCGTACACTTTTTTTAATATCATTTACTCCAAACAAACATCTGTATCCCCTGAGGTTGTAATTTCACTGGATGCTAAGAAAGCTTTTGATAGGGTTAAGTGGGAATACTTGTTTGCAGTATTAAAGAAATTTGGGTTTGGTCATAAATTTATTTCTTGGATTCGCCTCCTTTACAAATCCCCGCGAGCTAGTGTTCATACAAATGATATAACCTCTGATTATTTTACTTTTGGACGTATCATGCCAACTTCTCCTCTCCTATTTTTAATGTAAATGATGACCAATCTAATTCACACAGATTCGTTTGAGCTGAAGGATGCTAGGGCGTGTGTGTGTGTGTGTGTGTGTGTGTAGGTTTTAGTGTATGTTCAGGGTGGGTGGGGAGTTTTTTTTTTCATTTGATCTATATTAGTAATAATAATACATTTAATTCATTGATATGTTTATGTATGACAATTGTTCAATAAATTTTTTTTTTTTTTAAAACAAAACAGTACAAGATATTCAGATTATGTTAATCCATTCCAAAATGTGTGAGCACCCTGCGATGGATTGGCACCTTGTCCAGGGTTTACAAGGCCTTATGACTCAAGTCTCCTGGGATAGGCTCCAGGCCCCCATGACCCTGTACACATGATAAAGCAGTAAAGAACCTCGTCAGTGAACTATACTGCCAACCTCCCAACAAAATAATCGTTCATTAATCATATTCGGGGTAAAATCTGTAATTAAGCATATTATTGATTTAAGGTCAGTATCATACCGTATTATAGTAGCGTAGTTTTGAGTTGCAATTGTAAGTTAGATTTTTGGATTTATCACTCAGTCATTGTCTATACCGCTTTATCCTATATACAGGGACTTAGGGCACACCCTGGACAGTGTGCCAATCCAATGCAGGGCACACACATGCACACACTCACATGCTCATTTATACACTAGGGGCAATTTGGGACCGTCAATTATCCTAATCTGCTTGTCTTTGGGAGGAAACCCATAAAGAACAAGGAGAACATGCAAACACACAGACACAGAGACAAGGTGGGAGTCGAGCCCAGAATCTGAAGTTGCAAGGCGACAGGTTCCGGGTGGGTATATGACTGTCTGATAAAAGATACAACTTACACATTTATACTTATGCTGCACAGTTAATCACATAGCGATAGAAATCGCAATATGAACTCATGCAATTATCTAATCACAAAAAGGTGCAATTTATTACAGGTAATGTATGCATAGTCAATAGGTAATTCATATGACGTTTTGCATATGAAGTGTGTGAAAACGACCTATGGACTGCATTATTTGTTTTAAACTAGTGGTGTGTGGTTTTGGTGGCCAGGAAAGGCTAATTTGACACTAGTATAATTAATTAATATGAAGCACCTGCAGCCAATGCGCTGAACGGGAAAACATCAAAGAGACAAGAAAATCACAGGTGCTGTCACATCAATGCAGTAACAAGTCATTCCAGTTCTTTATACTTTGCCAAAGGTTTCGTACAACCCATGTACCAAGGGCTGACACGGGTTATTAACCAGCCTGTGAATCATGTCACACTCTGAAAAGGTGCATTTCACAGAAATAAAGCTTAATAGACTGAAAAATCCGTGACATTATTTATTTATAAAACCAAGTGAAACTCAACAGCTGCTTTTAGACCTCAATCATACATTTATTTTTAAATAAACATGTTATTAATTGTGTTCTTACCATAGATAACTTCTTTTGTCTGAGACATTCACTACAGATACAGTAGAGAGAGATTATAATAACACATCATGACACACAATCATAGAAAAATAAAGATCTAAATATGAACAGCGAGGGCACGAGGAATTGGTGAGGGACCAGCTTGCAAAATTAAAGGTCAGATAGTGCTTGGGAAACCAAAATTCCTGCCTGGGAATGCAAAAAAATAATAAGGAACACTAAAACGAACTTCAGTGCAATAGTGTGTGAAAGACAGGAAGTGAGACTAGCTGGTCTCATCACTCAGCTGTTTTAACAGGAAGGCGTTTGCTCTCGAATAGTTATGACGTGCAACTCAAAACCTGACACACGGGAACCTCATTAGTATGCGACATAATCGCCTGTTAATTGTTGGCCTGATTCTCCAGATGGTCAGCACAGTCAGACCGGCACACGCACACACACACACACACACTCATACCAAATGCTAAATACTGTGTTTATGATAAGCTCAAGCAAAAGACCTCAAATTTCCTCTTTGTGTACTTTTATGTGGTTTAAATATATTAATCAACAAATTTGACTGATTAATATTCTAATTCTTATTAAAATACAATTTTACTCTTGACCTTCTGTTCATTAGATCTTCAATTTATATGGTGCCTAAGCTGCTTGCGGTATTTTTGGCAGACAGATTTGGCCGCAATGGTTCACTAGAGCTTTACTAACATCACAGTTTTAAATTTTTTTGTTGTGTATTTTATATTTCTACAGCTTCCTGCCCTCCCTTAACCCTTTTAAACTTAAAATTGCACCAATCTGTGGTTCAGAGGTTAGAGACCAGGCATCCTGTTTATAGGGGCGGATCATAAGGTTGGCGGTTCAGGCCTCAGCTCCGCCAGGTTGCCGCTGTTGGAGCTTTGAGCTTTAACCCTCTCTGCTCCTGGAGTGCCGTATAATGGCTGACCCTGCGCTCTGACACCCAGACTACTAACAAGAAGCTGGGATATAAGAAAAATAAATAAATAAATAAATAAAGAATTTCAATATGTGACAATATGTATATGTGACAAATAAAGTGTGTATTTACATTTAAAAACTTAAGGGAGCCCATAATTAGTGTTGAGAAGGACTCGCAAAGTGATCACATAATTGTGGGCCAGTTACCTCACACTGTCACACACTGTTTGTTTTCGACTAAGTGAAATCTGGGCGCTACCTAAGCCTACCTACTTGTTTTGAAAACTATCAAGTCTGTTCCCAAGGCCTAAAGCAGAAAGATTTATCCTCTAACAGACTGCTCCCAGGAGACAACCACAGAACCAGTTTTCCCATGGCAAAAAAAAAAAAAAAAAAAAAAAAGACTGAACATAAAGAGGGGAAAAAATCAGAAGAACATTATTACAGGGTGAGGAAATACTCCGCTGGCCTTAAACGAGAGTTTTATATGTCACAGTCGGTGAGAAACTTCTAAATGTCAGGACAAGTGTGTGAGCAGCCTTCCAATTTAACAACCTGCGTGCCAAGATCGCTTCTGACAAACCCGTCCACACACACCCACACAAACACACACACGGTCCACATAGAGCGCTATTGTAACATGTTCCGAGTGTACACCTTACAGACTCTCCTGCGGTTCCCGTTAACACCCTAACATGTTGGCAATAACAGGTTTCAAGGGCCTGAATGAAGCTATAAAGTGTTTAAAGCAATCTTCATAATGAAAAAGTCTATTTAAGAGCGATAATTAAAGACGACTCGGCTCATTATGGCTGTTTACTGAACTTGGTAGAGTTAAACACTTTCCGAGCATAAAGGCATGAAAGAGTGCTTCTACTTTTTTTTTTTCTCGGAAAATATGCACGAAAAGCTGCCTGTAATTAATTAGACTCAGCTGCAGTATGAGATATTTAAGTAACGTTAAATTAACAGCAGACAGGTGCTATATGGAAGATCAGGCTTTATATACTTGTGTAACTTGTGTATACTGTATGTAACGTTCAGGCTCAGGTTCTCACGCTCTTGCATTCAGCCAAAAGGTTCTGAAAAGTCACTGAAAAGTTAACTATTTATTATTAGGAAGTGGGTACGTGGTATAGAATTGTCTAACAGAAATCAGGAGGAGAGCACAAGTTGGCAGAATGGGCTGGGTGGGCGGGATGACATGCTCTCTCTCCCACGTCAATCATAGTGTCAACAGCCATGGGCATTTGTGACCACATGTTTACTACCAGTAGTTCTATGGTCTTTGCTGATTTTTATTTCTTTCTACATTGCAAAACAATGCAGAAGGCATCCAAAATGTACAATAATCTGCTTTGAACAGATACAGATATTGATACAGTCTGCTACTTATGCTCTGTAAAGCCTTCATAAACCTGATGTGCTGTAAGTTGGTGGTTTTTGAAGTTAATGATGTGCATTCTCCTCTGCAGCAGAGGTAAGTTCTCGTCTTGCTTTCCTGGGATGGTCTTCATGAGAGCCAGTTTCATCATAGTGCTTGATGGGTTTTGCAAATTCACTTGACTATAATCTTTCCTCCAAGTGTCTTATTCTGGCCTGGGACACACAATGTGCCTGTCCTCATGTCTCATGTCAGGAAGCATGTTCAAAAGCTTGTTCATGCTTCTGCGTCAAGTCCGAGCCATAGGTGCTGTGTAAGAGTATGGTGTAGCCTGACGTGCACCTGAAATGTAACTACAAGTTATGATGAATCAGACCACAACAATTGGTCCACATGGTAGCAATGCCGTTCCAGGATTCTTCATCTTCTGTACAGATTCAAAGCTTCTTCCTCGAACAAAAAACATAGACAAAATTGAGGAGAAACCAGTTCGACGAAGTCTGTAAATTTTCAGTTTCAACTTTTCTGTTGTTCGAGTAAGGTTGTTCAGCCAAAAAAAAAAAAAACTTACCAAAGAGTGACGAAGAGACTAAGCACAGTGGCGTAGAAACCCTACCGCCAACTAGTGGTTTGAGGATGTCATTGCATTGCGACATAAACACAAGCACATACTGTACACAGGTATAAAGCTCACAACATCTCAGGCTCTGCTTCAATAGTGATCAGTTTATGTAAACATGACTTTATCCGTCAATCTGCTTATGTATTCACAGTACTACAAAAATCAAATCTGACTCCTTTTTTTCAGTGCGCCATCATGCCAGAATCTTGAAAAATGAAACTATGTTTTGAAAAAATAAAAGGAAACAGGAAAAACTTGACCAATGACATCATGCTGTCTGAATGCATCTAAGTTACAAAGTCAACTCTGAAGAATCAGAAGGCAGCATGATGTGCATATTAACTTTCAGGAAACAGAAACGCGTTACAGAACTAGCCACACTTACACACACCGCCATTTTCCACAAATGGAAAGAAAAACCGTTTAATCATTAGACTATATAAACGTTATAAACGGAACATTTAATTAATAGATTGCGCAAATTGATCAGAAGATTATTTGTCTATGTGGCTGGTTTGCTTCAAAAGTAAATGTTAGAGCTTTATTCATCAATGACACAAACATTCATACTTTCTGCATTAACAACAAAAGTCATGAGTGAAAAAAAAAAAGATCTCAAATGTTGTTGGTGTTCCCACTACCAGTGCCAGTTTACTCATACACAAGAACACACACGCTGATGGGATATGACAGGCTGTAGGATTAGCCTGATTACACCATTGACACAAACTTCATCAAGAACATGCAAACGAACCTGTCTTCACCAGCATGTCTTCTATCTATCCATCCATCCATCAAACCAGAATACACTCAGCCATTACACAGATTGTGCACTTTACAGCCACAGACCTGCCTAAACTCCTCTTTGTGATGGCTCGGAGAGACCGCACTCACCTGACGTGTCCCACATGTTCAGCTCAATCCGGTGTTTATCGATCTCAAAGCTCGCTGTGTAGTTTTCAAACACCGTGGGAACATAGCTCTGCAAAGACAAATGAGCAGCACAGCTTTATAATCATTGTTGTTTAAAAAATACATTTCACCTGTAATACAGTGAGTAGAGTGTGTGTGTGTGTAAAAAAAAAATTAAGAATCAGTGAAGAAATTATTTTTAAAAAAAAACTAAATTCATATGACATTTTCATCTGTTGGTTGATTTGTTTATTTAATTATTGGCAGGGACGGTGGACAGACAGCAACTGTCCCATAATTAAATGCCCTCTCCAGGATCTTGGCAGATGAAAAAAAAAGCAGATTTTTTTTTTCAGTTTCTGGTCAATATTTTTTTATTGCTAAAATATTTTCAGCCCAGTTTAATTTTTCAAAAAGCATATACAAACAGCAGAATAAAACTTACTTAATGGCTATAATAAACTTATTATTATTATTATTATTATGGAGACACAATCATTAATAAGTCTAATTAAAAATGGCTTGCACTTGGCATGAGTAGCAACACTTTACTTATTAGTTACAGTTATTACCAGATAACGTTGTAGTTATAATTTCATTACATAACAGACACCAACATGAGGCTTATTATCCTGTGTTTTTTTTTAATGAATGAATGACGCTGTAAAATTCTCCCTGTTTATTAAGGCCACAGGATTCAGGTCTCTTAGTGACACAGGTGCAACTTTTTTTGGTCCAGCTGACCACCCAGGATGAGTAGACTCGTCCACAATACTATTGTTAACATGGTTAAGGAGTCTCCAGTGTCAGTGGGTTGTTAGGGTCAGTGAGGTTTTCACCACGGGAGAGTCCTCAGGACAGAGGAGCTTTCCAGTTGCTTGGTAACACAGCAAGCTTGTTTCAAACCACAGTGACAACAGAACGTACTTGTCTTACAGATGTTTCACAACATTAAATGTTACTAAACTTATGAAAATACAATGCAACTTCAATACAAATTCTTTTTGGATAACTGTAGTGATTTCAGCAGGAAAAAATATTTCTGCATGTTCCTTTTTTTGGAAAATAATAAGCCTCAGAGTGTTGTCACACCACCCTGATTTCTTTCATTCCTCACTTTTGTCATTTGCTGGATATTGTTTTTTTTTATAACATTTTATTCATTTGCAAGTATTTTATTCTCCCATTTACTGTTCTCGTATTCTCTTGTGTAATGATTCCATGTTTTTATCACTAGTTTTTATTATGCAAAGCTACCCTGTGATGCATTAAAAGACAAAAGACATTACACAAGTAAATAAACTGAGACAGTTAAAATGCAATTTGAATGATATTTATAGCCCAAATAAATACATTTCAGGGGAGTGATGGAATTGAATTCTGATGAGAGGGTGCCTGGTTCGAGCCCCAGCAGCGCTAAACTGCCACTATTGGGTCCTTGAGCAAGGTCCTTCACCCTCAACTGCACAGATACAATCAGGTGTCAAGCTGGCAGCCTGGCCCTGTAAGAAACGACGGATTTCTCTCTTTGGAAGGGAGTATTTGTTGTCTGATAGGCATGTGGACGAATGGTAATACACATACAAGACATTTATTTAGTACTTATACTTACAGTATGATCAGTATCATCACACAGAACTGCAATAAAACTGGCCTGTTTAACAGACATTATTCTACAACTGAAAATGTCACTACTAATTTTTGCTAAATTATTTTAGCCCCAGATATTTTTTTCACACGGAAATCTTGAACCACACAACCGTTAATGATGTGTACCTGACTCAGTGATAATTAGCTGAGAAACAGTGGTTACATTAACCCCTGGGAACCGATTGACAATCCAAACCCGTGACTCACTCTTGGAGTATCACATACGAACAGATTTGAAAATAACCCAGAGCTTATGTATTCATGTAACAGAGACGGCAATATGTGGTTTAGTGACATTCCATAATATGCCTCATTAATTCCAGGCACAGGATTAACCGTGTGAACACACAGACCCATATTTCTATCGTTGCTTGATTAAAAAATTTTTTTTTAAAAATAAATCTGATTTATACTGTATTTCACTGATACAGTATATTAATCTGTTAACCTGTAACTTTTGCTTATTGTAGTTATATACATTGTATTTATTTGACATTGTAAATAATAGATTAAGATATAATAAATATGATATAATGCTGTACTTCTGAATTACAAAAGACTTTGATGGACAAGTTGAATAAGAACTAAACAACATAATTATAGTAATAGATTTTTCATCTCTACCTGGAAATCTTGAACCTGTTGACGCATAACTGGGTTCACATGAGAAACTTTGATTACCCTTGAAGCCATTTAACGCCTTGGACATACAGTGAGACTCATCGTTATGTGTGTGTGTGTTTGACTAAAAGATCTTGATTTGATCCTTACCTCTGGATAGCTTTCTTTAGCGAACACGTGCAGTAGCGCCGTTTTACCGCACTGAGTGTCCCCGACCACCACGATCTTACACCGACTGATCTGTCCCTGTCCCTCCATCCGCGCACCGTTGAGAGCGTCCCCGTCGGAGCCGCGCGCGCACAGCCGCAAAACCGAACACCATGCGCTGCTGACGGCCAGGCTGCGCGGCGGTGAGAGCCAAGGCAAAGCCAGGCAAAAACAAACAAACAAACAAACAAACAAAAAGTACACCGAGTCCGCTTGTGGCGCTCAGACTTGTCTTCAGACACAGAGCTACGACTCCGTGCGCCTCGTCTCTCGGTTCCCACAGTGTCGCCACGCTCCTTTTAGCATTCAGCAGCGCGCGTGGCTCACGCCTGTCACCTGCTCTGCATAACCACGCCTCCCGAATCTCCGGCATCCAATCGAATTCCAGGGCGTGCCTCGCTTTGTTCTCATTCATAACATTTGCGCGACATCGGGATGGGCGTGTCCTAATCGGCGCAGGTTGATTCGGACTATAATCGTGTTTTCTTGTAATGAGTGGATTTGAAAGCCTTTACACTGATCAGCCATAACAGTATGACCACCTGCTTATTATTGGGTAGGTCCACACTTTGCCACCATGACGCCCTTCTATCACAACCTGCATTAACCTTTTTCCTTAATTTGAGCAACAGTTTAATCAGACTACACGATCCAGCATTCACTCCCCATGTGTATAAGTGAGCCTTGGCCACCCTGTTGCCAATTCACTGGTTTTTCCTTCCTTGGCTAGAGGACTGGGTCAGAGCAACTTCAAAACTGCCGGTCTTGTGGGATGTTCCCAGGCCACAGTGGTCAGGACATACCAAGGTTATCCAAGGAAGGAAAACAAGTGCACTGGCGACAGGGTCATGGTTGGCCCGTGTATTCCGATCCAATAGAAGCACTATTGTAGCTCAAATTGATCCAAAAGTTAATGCCGGTTGTGATAGAAAGGTGTCAGAACACACAGTGTGTCACTGTTATGGAGGAAACAAAGGGGGACCTACTCAGTATTAGGCAGGTGGTCATAATGTCATGCCTGATCTGTGTATATTTTTTGGGGTAAAAAATACCCCTTGTAGGATCAAAACATTATCATCATGCAAATTCATTTGATTTGATACCACTCAGTCTAATTAATGCAATAGCAATGGCTTGTTATTGTAAGCAAACAATGGGTGATTCTAAAGAAAAGGCTATTTAGGAGTGGCTCTAAACACGAAGGCCTCGCCCTTATCAGCCCAGCCCTGATACTAAACCAAATTAAGTTGAACATAGCATACCTAGGACAGACTTTCTGGCATTTAAATCTAGTTCTAGTTCTTCCATGTTTCCTTCCAGAAGTATCAATGATCCTGATTGTCCAGATTTTCAGGTCCACTTTAGTCCACTCTGAATCCTTGGGAGTGTTTGTCCAATACAACACTCATCATAAGCACGATAACAATGGTTGTTCATTTTTTTATGATATGACAAAAGACAACCAAGCACAGAACACACTGATGACACATGGTGCAATATAATGCTTCACTGCTGACTAATATGCCTGAAAATGAGACATAAGATGAAAACAGCACAATGACTTCAGACATCACTCAAATGTCTCATCTGTTGATTTGCAAGACAATGTCATAGGATTTCTAGAATGCAGCTACCACAATTCATTTTTACACAATGAACAGACAATCCATACGCTACGTTTTTGTTCGGCGTAACAGCAATTGAGAAGCAACAGCTGTGCAAATGAGTTCACAGTGTACAACTGGTAAAGGTCATTTATTGACATGTTCTTTACAGAACAATCACATACATACGTCACGTCATTATATGTTTTCCACAAGTGATAATATAAGTGTAATATTCTGTATTAAACTTGAAGCAAAACAACCATGACTTCATTGTCCCTGTGTTTATATATGTTATTTTGTATGTTAATATGATATATTATGTATTTAGTATGTTAGTATGATATTTTGCAAATATTTGCATTTTTTGCTTTCTTTTATGTTAAAATGCTACACTAAAACAATACAAAAGACACTGAAAACAGTTATAAAAGTGTGAACATACTCTTTATTAGATGGTATTTACAAGATGCATAATTCTCCAGTGTTATCATTTGCTATCATATCATTAATTATTTACATAATTACTGATGATAAGGACAGATCCAAGAAATCACACACCTTATTTAATCACATTACCCATCACGTTACCTTGACCTTCACTGGAGTGAAACAAAATGACACCTACAGAGCCGTCTCATACAGGAAATAACATAAAACTGCTGACAAGTGAAGTGACTAACATGGCACCTGTCCAATGATGGGGTACGTTATGCAGTCAGTTTATGGTCAGTTCTCAAAACTGATGTGTTGGAAACAGAAAGCATGGCCATGAATAACGATCTGTGCGACTATGACAATGGCCAAGGTGTGATGTTTAGACAACTGGGTTGGGTCATCTCCAAAAACGGAAGGTCAAGACATCATCACACCACACATCATACACACTTCAATAACTGACTGTTCACTTGCTGCCTCTCTGCTATCTCTGTTAAGAGTAATCAATAACTATGTTAATAACATCACCTTTAGTGCTACTAATCCACACTATTAACTAGTTATCTTAGTGTTATAGTAGATACAGTATTTTACTCTTAATAAGCCTGCGTCTAACTGATTTACGGGTGTTCCGATAAAAATAAGCTGAAACATATTTTAAATAAATGGAAAGGCGATACATTGGAGGATACATTGGAGGTTATTCAGGAAATGATTCAGCATATCATCTGGTTTACTCTAGAATCCAGTTCCAGTTTCATATCCCCACCTGCTGATTTGATATTGCCATTGCAGATGCAAGCAAGTAATGTTTATCTGAGTAGTTTAAATTCACAAAAAATAGAATATCTTGGAAAACAAAACATACAATCTCTTATATTCTAGATTTATTACATATAAAGGCTTTTTTCTGTTTGTTTTAATTTTGATTATTATGATTTACTGCTCAGAAAAATCTAAATCCAGTATCTCTAAATATTAAAATATTTCCTAAGATCAATAAATAAGATTTCAAATACAGAAATGTCCAAGTTGTTTAATTTATCCACTTAGTACATGGGGCAATCAGGCCTCTTCTAGTACAAATTACTGCATCAATGAGGTGTGGCATTGAGTTGACCTGCCTGTGGCACTACTGAGGTGTTATTGAAGACCGAGTTGCTTATGATAGCATCCTTCAGATCATTTGTATTGTTAGGTCTTGTGTTTCTCATTTCCCCCTTGACCATAGCTCATAGGTTCTCTATGGTGTTCAGGTCAAGACAATCAAGCACAGTAATATCATGATCAGGAAACTGTGGGCATTGCTAAGTCCTGCTGGAAAAGGAAATAATCATCTCCATGAAGCTTGTGGTAGATGGAAGTATGACATGCTCTAAACTCTTTGGGTAGACTTTGGACCAACACTAGCAAATACGGAATGGCATCCCAAGTCATCACCAACCATGGAAACTTTACACTGGACTTCAAGCAACTTGGATTCTGTGCCTCCCCACTGTTTCTTGCAACTCTGGGACCTTGAGTTCCAAATTAAATACAACATTTACTTTCATCTGAAAAGATGATTTTGTTTCACTGAGTAATGATCTAGTTCTTTTTCTCCTTAGCCTAGGTAAGATGCCTCTTCAGGAGAGGCTCGATACTAGGAATGGTTGCAACAGTTGTAAGGCATTACCTGAAGATGTCTGTGCATGGTGGCTCTTGACGTATCGACTCCAGCTTCTTAAGCCTGCAGTCACCGCAGTTGTTTGTGCACCTTTTCATGTCACACTGTTCCCTTCCAGTCAACTTTCCATGAATGTGCTTTAATATGCTTTTTGAATTAAATCAGGAAAAAAAAATTTTTTTCCAAGATTTCCCATTTTTTTAAAGATGCACTGTATTTATGTGCACAGATAAATTTGAATGGTAACATAACAATGCATAATTCATGTACACCAGTTGTTTTCTCAGCCTCTTTCCCTGCTGTGCAATATTAGCATTTTTCTGCTCAAACTAACCCATAATGTATAATGCATTTTGTAGTTTATTTGGATATGAAGCTACATGTAGGACAGGCAGAAGAGTAACTTTACATGCTCTAGACGTGAGCTTTATACAGAGCTCAGTGCAATGATAAAATGTGCACATGAATCTAATATCCTGGGTATTTGGCAAGGATTTGTGAATTAGTCAATGTCAAAATCAGCATCTTTGTCAACACAGTTTGTTTTTCTGTTTTCTATTAATTTCCAAATCTCTCTCTCTTTCTCTCTCTCAGTTTAATTAAACTTAATTAAATTTAAAAAGTTTAATTAAAAAAAAGCCAAGCATCCACATACCATTCCACAACTGACACCACACTCTTTTCCCCAAATTTTTCCACTTCAACAGTATTTTATTAGCCAATGTTTGAACCACACTGCCAAAGTTTTAGATTTATTTGTCTAATTTCACTTAGTAAAATGCATCAATTATATTAATGTACTGTACAAGAGGCCAATGGTCAATATCTTACTCTATATAAAATAATGTGATTCTTAAAGGA
>JAOVVA010000026.1:22308151-22324728 GCA_028565275.1 Leiocassis micropogon | reverse complement strand
CAATTATATTAATGTACTGTACAAGAGGCCAATGGTCAATATCTTACTCTATATAAAATAATGTGATTCTTAAAGGAACAGTGTGGACTAAAATTTAATTTACTGTATGCAATTTCTTCTTGACCCAAATGTACACTGGGAAGAAAAAAAAAAGTAATAACTGGGTTCTTTGATTTGTGCTTAAGGGTAAAACTTGCAAGTTCTAAATAGTGCCATACAAATGAAAATTTTCCTAACAGGCAAGGTTCCAAGGAACCTCTAAAGGATGCCAAGTTGGTGCAGCGGGAAGTCTTACAGCTTCATAGTCTCTGCTCCGATTCTGAACTTGGGTTACTGCCTGTGTGGTGTTTTGCACATTCTCCCCAAGTCCATGTGGATTTCTTCAGGCTTCTCCAGTTTCCGTTCACCTTCCAATAACATGCTGGTATTAGTGTGAGTGAACGCGTGTGCTCAGTGATGAGGTCCAGTGTGTATTCCCAAAAGTGCTTACAGTATTTGCTACAGATCCAGAACAACAATTGAAACAATAGTTAATCAATCAGGACATATTTCGTAAAATTTCACTGGAGGCTGTGAATGTGGCTAATGTGTAACGAAGGCTTAGGTTAGTACCAATAGAAAACAAAGTGCATAAAAGATTAACATACATCAGTTGGCTCAGTAATAAACTTATTAGTAATACTTATTAAAATGTAAAGAACAACACTGTTTAAACACCCAACAAATATACGAATTAAGTAAAGTGCTGCAGTGATTCAGCATGTAATGTTGCCTCACAGCTCCAGTGACCAAGTTTTTTTTTTTTTTTTTAAACAGTGTTATACAGTGTGAGAAACCACATAATCAAATCTGTTTGAGATATTGATCAGCTCAGCAGGAATTAAGTCCAGTATGTGATGGTGTAGGGTTGCACTTTGCAAAGTGCTAAACTGGAGGGTTCAAGTTTTACTCATGTACTATGGTATTGTGAGGTAAGGCACCTGAAAAATGATAACCTCAACTTTGTAAGACTTGGCTGATAACATTGGGCTAAACTATTTCTGTTATTTTGGTTTAGAATATTATGGCTTAAAAATATTAGCGACCAAAAAGGGATTTGCAATATGGAAATGTCCAACTTCTAAAAAGTATGTTCATTTATGCTTTCACTTGGGGCTCCTTTAGGAAGAATTACTGGGCTATAATTATTAATGTGGCTTTGCATGAAGGCAATCAACCTCAGGCACTGCTGTGGTGTCATGGTGTCAAGGCCAGGTTGCTTTAATAGCAGCCTTCATCTCTGTAGCTGATCAATCCCTCCTTTATTTTGTGTACAGTATTGAGAAATGTGGGTAATTGACCAAGCCAAACTGTCCTATAACGTTCACAATTAAAGTGTTATACACACATCCAGCATCTTGACATAGTTAATCACGACCCTTTCCAGCATTGCAGTCAAAACATCCCTTATGGTTTTTGCATAGTTCTAAATGGTTAGCAGAAGTGACACGGTGCCAACACTTTTCTTTTTTTCAGGGTATTCCCTGTCCTGCATATCTTGGTGACTCCCTGCTATAACACACATACTTAATATGAAAACAAGTTATTAATTAAATGTGCAGAACAGGGTCCAGCTAACAGTTTAATCCTTGAAGAGTTTTTATTTAGAAAGTTAGGAAGGGTGGCACGGTGGCATAGTGGTTAGCACTCTTGCCTTGAACTTCCAGGGTCCGGGTTCAATCCTCGCCTCGGGTCTGCGTGCAAGGAGTTTGATGGGTTTCCTCTAGGTTCCCTCTCAAAGACACGCAGATTAGGCTAACTAGCATTCCCCAAATTGCCCATAGTGTGTGAATGAGTGTTTACAGTATACGTCCTGGGACAGGCCCCCGCGATCTGGGTCCTGTATATACAGGATAAAGTGGTATAGACGGTGAGTGAATTTCCTGTGGTTTCAAGAATTAGGTGTAAGTCCTGGGAGTGTTGTTGGATAAGGTTCTGGGAACATTTCATGAGGTTCAAATTTTAAGAGCTATATTTGTTTTTTTTTTTCTCAACTTTTAACATGTGAGCTATAGCTCTGATCTAATTACTCACTCACTCATTGTCTATACCGCTTTATCCTGTATATAGGGTATACGGGCAATTTGAGAACGCCAATTAGCCTTATATGCATGTCTTTGGACTATAGGAGGAAACCCACCAAGCACGGGGAGAACATGCAGACTCCATACACACAGAGATGGGAATCGAACCTGGCTGGGAATTGAACCCAGACCCTGGAAGTGCAAGGCGACAGTGCTAACCACTAAGCTAACCACTGATCGGATTATTAAAAACATATTTTGTCCGTTTAAAAAAAAAAAAAAAGAACAAACCTCAGTCAGCTCACAATGACTCGTTGTCTTAAGTCACTTTCCCCAACATAGAAAAGTTTTATTCATACTGACTTGTCAGTTGAAATCTGGGCAGCATCGTGTATATATATTAAATGACCAGCAGGTGGTGCTGTTTTACAACGCTGACTCAAGTTAAAACCCTTTTTTTTTTTTAAAAGACGACGTTGTACTTTTATCTTCACCTCCGTATGAACCTAGGAGTGTCAGGTAATCATAATTAACTAAGTATTAACTCATTGCCAGTCCCTGTATAGACATTGTATAATACTTAAAGAAATTTCATAGTTTATTGCATGAGGGAAAATATTGCATGAAAGAAAAACATTCTATTGGTCATATGATCATGTGGTCATGTTTTCCTACTTTTGAGACCTTGGATGCTAAGTAATCATGATCTAGTGCCACCGACGCCCACTCACTACTTCCTGTTTCTCTTCGCTTCCTGTGCTCCTCGCGGGCTGCTGCTCTGCACACTTTCCCTGCTGGCCTTTACTGTTGATCTGAGAGCGTGTGGGTGCGCGCGCGTGCATGACTAAGCTCGTGCATTTATCATTCAGCAGCTGTTGACGTTTCCGTTTTTGTTCTTAAATAAGAGAAAATGTGTGGTGTTTACCAGCCTGCATTTTCTTTTCACAGTTTGGCACAGGAAATGTCAGTGGTCTCGAACGTGCACAGCTCAGTATCGTATTTGATTGCACTCATATACATAGGCCTACATTTTATATATATATATATATATATATATATATATATATATACCGATCAGTATTAAGTATCACCCTTTTGCCACCATAACAGTGGTGCACCGTGTATTCTGACATCTTTTTTTCACACCCAGCATTAACCTTTTTAAATATTTTCATCAATTTTATCTACTGGATTGGACTACACAGGCCAGCCTTCACTCCCCATTCGCATCAATGAGCCAAGGCCGCCCATGACCCGGTCGCAAGTTCACTGGGTTTTCCTTCCTTGGATCACTTTAGGTATGTCCTGGTGACAGCAGACCAGGAACATCCCACAAGAGCTGCACTTTTGGAGTTGCTCTGACCCAGTTCTCTGGCCATTGCAATTTGGCCCTTCTCAAAGTAGCTACATTTTCAATATTCAATACAAAGTCCACTGGAAGTGGGTGGAATATATAAGGCAGCAAGTGAACCTTTGTTCTTGAAGTTGATGTGTTGGAAGCTAAAAAAAATGGGCAAGCACAAGGATTTGAAAGACATGAGCCAAATTGTGATGGTCAGACGACTGGGTCAGAGCAACTCCAAAACTGCATCTCTTTTGGGATGTTCCTGGTCTGCAGTAATCCAAGGAAGGAAACCTAGTGAACTGGCAATAGAGCCATGGTTTACACATGGGTAATGAAGTTTGGCCCATGTATTCCGATGCAATAAATGCGCTAGTATACAGTAGATCAAATGGATGAAAAGGTTAATACTGGTTATATAAATATATAAACATGCATATATGCAATATATTTATTCTCAAAAAAAAGAGAATTGGAAGAATCCTTGTTGCTCGCGAGATACCGTTATGTTTTCCCTTAAGTAGTTGTATTTCATCTGGTATAATGAATGTACTGTACATTGTAAACGGATTTGGACAATTATATTTCTTAAAAATACACTATATGCATATTTCTAGGTAAAACATATAAGCTAAAGGTACAAAACCAGTAACAAAGAGTGGTAAAGGTTACCTTTTCCCTTTCGTTTGTGGCTGCCTAGTGTGTATAGTGTGTAGATCATTAAACAAAAAGAGGAAGACCAGTATTTCATCATAGTTGTGTGATTTTTACTCTGCGATGCTTTGGGAATAGCAGACCATGCGGTGTTGACAGCAAGAACAATGGTTCATAGGCTTGTTAAGATTTCCCAATCTGACCTAGAGAATTGGGGGAATAAACAGACATTTCCTTCTGACCCCAACCCCCCTCTCTAGTGTTCTTTCTGTCTCTCTCTCTCTCTCTCTCTCTCTCACACACACTCTCACACACACACACACACATACATCATTCTGAATTCTGGCACCAAAATCCTATTTCCACCATTTATGTATGATTTCCTTGACAAGCTGACATTCTTCCCCACATAACATGCAAAGGCATGCGCCTTACCCTAATTATATTAAATTAAATTGATGGCTGGAGGAAAATTTAATTTACAATTTTTTTTTACCTCATATGGAGTCAACCAGCCAAAACATGTTTGCGTACAAATTGTCTTGCACTGGAAGTTAACCTGCCCTCAATTAGCATCATGCAAACTGCATGACCAAATTATCACATGCCTCTAACCATGTCAAGCTGTTATGTTTTGTTCCGTAAAATATGCAATTATTTATTCAAATAACGTTGAGTGTGTTATAAATTTTGCTTTCCCCAGTGCATAAGCATGATTCTTTCAGACACCAAAAACCTGCCTTAGCTAGCTGCTTTTAAGTTGTATTTTTTGTTGACTAAAACATTTTGATACCATTGAAAAGCCAGCAAAATGCAGCAAAAATCACCAAAAAGTCAATGCTGGCCAGAAAGTGCAATAAGGCACCAAAACATTCAGTGCACCACAGCCTGCCACCTGCAGGATCCAGAAAGCAAAGAGCCCAAGCCTCCAAAGTTCCCAGATCCCAATAAATTTAAGAACTTAAGTCCAATCCATGGAGGCCCCAACCTGCAACCCACTGCACCAATAGGATCTGCTGCCAACGTCCTGGTCCCAGACACCACAGCACACGGACAGAGGCCCTGTAGAGCCACACCCCATGGGGCCAAAGTACTGGAGGCACAGGGGGAACACAAAGCATAGGTAGTTTTAATGTTAATTGTTTTAATGCTATGGCTGATCTGTGTAAATACAGTGCATCTCAAAAAAATTTTATTATAGTAAAAAAAAAAAATTTTTACTTCGTAATTTAAATTGAAAAGTGAAACTCCTCATACACTATATTTTAGATTTATAATACATGAAATTGACTGTTACAAGCCTTTTTTTAAGTTCATTTCAAATATGGCTTATAGCTCATGAGAATAAAAAAAAACAATATCTCAGAATATTAGCGATCAATCAAAAAAGGATTTGCAATACAGAAATAAAATCTGACCACATAATCAAATCTGTTTAAAATATCGAACAGCTCAGCATGAATTAGGTCAAGTATGTGATGGTGTAGGGTTGCACTTTGAACAGTGCTAAACTGGAGGCTTCAATTTTACAGTATTGTGAGGTATGGTACCTGAAAAATGATAGCTTTAAAAAAGAAAAAAAATCTGATCTAAGACTTGGCTGACTGACAACATTCATGGGTAATAAAATACTCTGTGACTTATTTTAGTTTTGAATATTATGGGTTACAGCTCATGATACTGAAATATTCAATATCTCAAAATGATAACGATCAAAAATGCAATACAGAAATGTCCAACTTCTGAAAAGTATGATTATTTATGCATTCACTTGGGGCTCCATTAGCAAGAATACCTGCATTAACGTGGCTTTGCATGAAGCCGATCAGCCTGTGGCACTGCTGTGGTGCCACTGAAGACCAGGTTCCTTTGATAGCAGCCTTCAGCTTATCTGATTAGATAGCATCCTTTAGCGTGTCTGTATTGTTGGGTCTTTCTCTTGACAGTGTAAGAGAATCTAAGGGGTTCAGGTCAGGTGAGTTTGCTGACCAATTAAGCACAGTAATATTGTGGTCAGCAATCCAGTTAATGGTAGTTTTGGCACTGTGGACAGGTGCTAATTTCTACTGGAAAAGGAAATCAGAATCTCCATAAATCTTTTCAGCAGACGGAACATGAAGCGCTCTAAAATCTCCTGGTAGACTGCTGTGTTGACTTTGGACTTGATAAAACACAAAAATCTGAAAAGAGTTCCTTGGACCACTGAGCAGTGGGCTAGTTCTTTTTCTCCTTAGCCCAGGTAAGATGTTTTTGACATTGTCTCTGGTTCAACTATCCATGAATTTGCTTCGATACAGCACTCTGCAAACAGCCAAGGATGACCTTGTGTGGCTTATCCTCCTTGTGACATTGACAGTGTCAATGATCGTCTTCTGGACAACTGTCAAATCAGCAGTCTGGTTGCATGGTCTGAACTAGACTGTGAGAAGAGTAATTTACTCAAACTTGAAGTGAAACATCATAATATTTTGAGGTACTGGCTATATAGATAATGCAAGCTGTAGTCGATAAAAATATTACGAAAAAAGCTTGAAATATTATACGTTTATATGAGAAATAATCAACGGTAAGTGGAAAGCTTATCGAAATTAGCCATTGGTTTAAATTTCCTTCTTTCAATCTCTAAAATTATTAGGTTATTGAATGATCAATTCAATCTAAATGAGATCTTGAATTAAGGCTAAATCCTTTAAGATGGAATGAGTTTGACCATATCATCTCATATCATAGTTAATGCCAGAATAAATAATTATTTACAGAAACAACTTCATTTGTGTGAATAAATGAAATACAGGGTTTCCCAAAAGACTCCTAATGAGCATAGGGGAAATTAACATAATTAAGCAATTACCTACATAACACCAGGTGTGTTAGCAAGAGTTTATTATTGTATGTTGGAGAGACAAGTCTTTGTGTGCGTTTACAAGAAACAACAATCATATAGATTTTTTTGTTTGTTTGTTTTGGGTGTATTCAATTTTTTCAGCTCCAGCTCCTCTGATCGACACATCATGGACATCTAATCAAGCTGGATGTGGACTGTCACAATTCCTTCTCTGCAACACATAACTGACAAAATAAACTGATAATTACAAATAAAAAAAAAAACACCCTCTTTGGAATTTCTTTGGAGTAATCTCTTTATCCTGTAAATCATGTTCAGCTACATATCTGACGGCTTTTTAAAAAAAAAAATTCTGTGGAATGTGGGCAAACGTTAAATTAGTAATTAGGTGCTGTCACCTATAATTAATTAGGTGATGCAACCTTGTTTCCATCCCCTGCTAGAAAAGAAAAAAAAATGCCCATCTCATCCTATTGCCTGATTCCGTGATTCTGCTCCTCCGGTTTTTCCGCCTTTCCCCGCCTCTCCCGCATCTCACACGCCCTTTTGTAAAAAGCCTGGCAGGCGCGGGTCATTGTAGTCGTCGCGCGCATCTCCCAGCACTCCCTTCGTTTTCTCTCTTCCTCTCTGATTTTTTCTCTCCACGCCCTCAGGCGTTTAGCTCACAGCCGCGCTGAACGCGTAGAGAGAGGACTGCAGGTCCCGTTCGCGTGCTCACCGACGACTCTCTTTTGTTCCAAGCAAGCGTGAAAAACAGAGGCGTTTTTTTCCCCCCTCACTCCTCCACTTCCATCGCACGCGCCCACCGACATGTCAGGCGAAGACGCGCCCGCTCAGCAGCAGAACGCCGAGGAGCAGAAGCCCCAGCAGCAACAGGATGGCGAGTCCAAAAGCGAGTCGCCCAAAACCGAGACCAAACCGGAGGCGACGCCCGCTGAACCTGTCGCTGACGCCGCCGCAACTGCTGCCGCTTCAGGCGAGGCAGCGGAGGCTGCCGCTGCTCCCGCGGACAAGCCCGCCGCCGAGGAGGACACCTTCAGCTTCCGCGCGCTCGTGCTCACGGGCTACGGCGGCTATGACAAAGTCAAGCTGCAGGTGAAGAAAGGAAAGCCGGCGCTCAAGAGCGGAGAGGTGATGGTCCGCGTCAAGGCGTGCGGCCTCAACTTTGCCGACCTCATGGCACGCCAGGGGCTCTACGACCGACTCCCGTCTCCACCCGTCACACCGGGAATGGAGTGCTCGGGAATCGTCGAGGCCGTCGGTGAAGAGGTGACGGACAGAAAAGTAAGAGTTCTCCTGTCATCTTAACACTGTTTCAAATTAACACGTTAAACATTCTTAATTGAACACTACACTTTCCAAATTGTAGCCTATACCTAAGGAGTACTCCACCTCTGGTAGCCATGGTAACGCATGTCGGCGTAGGCTGACACCATTTACAAGGCCAGTTGGTTTTAAGACGCAGCCGGTGTGTCGTAGGTATTTAGGAGACAATAGCGTGTCCTGAGCTTTCGATCTAGAGAGATTAGACACCGCCTAACCAAGTGTAAGACAAAGGTTGCGGTTGCAGATCTAACTGTGGGATGACACAACGCCATTACTGTTACTTTCAACTAACAGACCCAACCCTGCTCTGGTTATATATGAATGATAAATTAATGTTATAATAGCCATCTAAGAAACGTCTTATTGCATTTTAAATGCCATATGCATATTTCTAGGATGGCCACCCTGGGCCACCCTATGTGACCACACCCCAGTATCCTCTCGTCTGCATCACCTGGCTCACAATATTCTTCTTTAGAGCCACATTTGCTGTAATTCTGTCGCATTGAAGTCGCTACCGGGTTCCGGTTAAGGTTGACGGTTAGTGACAGTTTGAACGGTTAGTGACTCGGTGAGCGTCGAGACGGAGCCGCCGCCCCTGCCTCGCGCCCACACCCGTCAAAGCCGTCGCGCGCGCGTGATTGACAAGTGCCTGTGCAGGCGCGCAGCATCCTGGGAGGATGTCTGCTCCAAAGACGGCTTTGTCTGACAGTAACAAGTGACTTAAATATTCGTTTCCTGCGGAAAACAAACGATGCAGGGAAATCGACAAGCCGGTTCTCTGGCACAGTGGCGCGTGGGGATTGTCACGGGTTCCGGGGTAGTGGGGTTGGTGTAAGTGCTGGTACATTCTGGTTCGATCCCAAATGACTCTCTATTTCATGAAGACATTCAGTGCACTCTATAGTGTGAAATAACTTCTGCTTCATATTGGCGCACATTGTGTACTTGCTCTTTGTCACCCCCTCCACCCTAAAGTGGCAGAAAAGGGCGAGGCGCGCGAGTAGAGGAGGAGAAAGCGGGGATAATATGCACACATCCGCACGCGCGTTCCCCTTTGTCATCTGCCTCGCGCGCCAGGAGCCAAGTGTCGCTCTCGGACGTCATCGGTCCTTCTTTTTCCTCTTTATTTCTTTTAGAATTCTTCCTTCTTTGCATGAACGACACTTTTTTTTTTTTCTTAAAAAAAAATACTTCCCATCTTTTTTTTTCTTCAAGCAACTACGCCCAGCTACACCAAACACGGGTTTTGCAAAATGTCAAATTAAAACATGTCCCTTCATAAATACGATAATGTATCAGCATCTTTAGACACTGTTTGATTAAAAAGTAATCTCATTTTAAAGACCCCAATGTTGTCATTTAATTCCGAGATGTTCAGTCAGTGCACTCTATAAGAACAAATCGATGAGTCATGCGTGATGCGCGTTGCACCGGGTTGCCAGATTGGATCAGCTGTTTAAAGCAAGCTGAGGGTTAAAAAAAAAATTCACTGTATTTATTAAATTAAAAATTTGGATAATTCAGTTCTTTACTGACCCATATCCTTATTGGGGATGTTTTTCAGTACAAGTAATTTCTTTGGAGTAAATTCGCACTGATGCCTTCAATTGTTTTAATGACGTTATAGGTCTGTATGTATATAATCTTACGATTGGGTGTGTCATGGTAATAAAACACAACTGATATCTAAGTGTATTTAATATGCAAACAGTGACATGCAAATTGGCACATAATGATTAGTTTCCTAATTTGCATCTTTTAAAGTTAAAATTTAAAAACCTTGCAGTCTACAAAACAAAATTGCTAATTAACCACAGTCACAATTTGACATTTAGATTATGCATACATCACAGAGTACACAGTTCTAAGCTGATACTAATTACATAGAGCAGGGCTCTTCGATCATTTCCACAAAGGGCAGGTGTGGCCCCAGGTTTTCGTTCTATTCAAATGGGGGACGAGTCACACTTGATTCCACTTGTTGTCTCAGTGCATCTTGGTCTCCAATCCGCTATCAAGTATGCCTCATATTTGGCTAAAACCATGGCCTGCAGCCACACCAACCCCATTTGCAGATAAGATCGAAGATCACTGATGGTGTGTCATGCAAACTGTAGATGACACAAGCAGAAATCCATCCAATCTGGCAACTGGGTTGGTAACCATGGTGACAACTCATGGCCTGACAGTTCATGAAACGTCTGTTAGATCAGAAAACATGAACACAGTGAAAAGAAAGGTGGGGACACCTGGGACATCGTGTGAAACATTATGTAGACTATTAAGTTCATTTCGAAAGGCAAAGAGTGGTGTTTGTGTGTGAGAGAGAGGGGTGGGGGAGAAGATGCAGTTTCACCCACTTGAGCAGATGGATTTCACTGTCCGGTTTTCTTTTGACCATCACTGTCTATCTTCAGTCTCTTTCATTGCTGAAATTAGATTAAAAGCCCATCTTAATCCATTCCTGCCAATCACACACCCAGCCAGGTTTATTGCTCAGGGACAAACAAGTCACGCATAGCCTCCCCCTGCTCATAAATACACTATACAGATGCTTGTGCACACACACCTCACACACACACTCCGCTGGTGTTGAATCAGTGCTGAACATGTGCGCTTTGAAATCTGCTGATGCTAATCATATCATAAAATTGCAGTTTTATGAGAGGCATGCATATTCTTGAGGTTAATCTCATCACGTCACATGACTTAAAGAATGACTAAGTCCTGAACTCTTCTTCAACTGGTTTGTATAAATAACGTATGAAGCACACACATTTATCCGAACCCTGCTACAAGGATCAGTCACATCTGTTCTCAATTATATTTTCCTAGCTTGCACTGTCAGGATGGAATTTCCTCCTGTTTTCAGTCTCTTTCTGTCTGTCTTTCTCTCCCTTGTTCTACTTCTGTCACTCTACCTCCTGCTGTTTTCTATAGACACTTCTTTGCTCATTAAAACTATGAAGGTGTGGACAGCCACATTGTTTCATATTTAAAGTACATTGCATTTCAAATTGATTGCAGTAAATCTATTCATGCAGCCTACCTATTAATTCGTGATGGGATCTATCTTCTTAAATGGATCATGAACCTACCAAAAGACTATTCCTCAGATCATTTTAATATAAACGATGTCACATTTCATGAGAATTAGCAAATGCCCACTTGTAGGATCTTGGGTTGTCTCTCTTTTTGAATCAATAATTCTATTTATTTATGTGAATGCCTACAGCTGAGTGTGTTAGCTTTGGTAGCAAATGCATTATTACCGATATGGTTGTAATATTGGTACTGAATTCAGGCGCTGTATGAGAACTGCTGTTAAATCTTTAATGTGGCATTGGAATTTGCGGTTCTATTGCAGAAGGTTGCAATATGCAAATATGCTCTCAAATAAATCAATAAATGTGTCCCTGGAGTGTGTTCCTGACTAGCCTCGCTTGCTCTGCATGAATGTTGCAGCAGGTGATGTTCTCATAATCCAATAATCAAATCACAGTTGGTTTCTTTCAAAGAAGAGATTCCATGCAGGACACCTGAGGAACCACTGCATGAGCGAGTTATAAAGGCTAGTAACCATTATTATTTTTTTAACTTCCTGTCGGACTGTTTTGTGTGATCTTACAGGATTAACTGCAGCTGAGTAACTTGAAGTACTTGTGACTTCTGAAGAAAAGCTGCATGGTTGTGCAACTGCAATGTCACAACAGTTCAGTTTTCACACTAGTGTAAGCCTCTTGGTAACATGTTAACACCAAAATCCAACAACTATACAGCTGAAACTGCAAAGCTGAAATATCACAGTAGTGGAGATGAGCAACAATACATTCTTAAACCTGACACACTAACAAATTATGTGGGTAGTGCCTCCTGTACTGCCATAGAACCCATTTAGAGAGTTGAGTGTCTTCTTGAAGGGACTGTTTCTGCATCGTCCATACTTTTTTGCCATAAGGCCTACTTCCCAGTTTTTTTTTTTTTCCAGAACTTGCATGTTTTTAATGTCTAGGATTAAAGGTCCTATAATTTACTGTTTATTTAACAAGGTAAGCTTTCCAAAGTCCCCAAAGTGTGTCTGATGCTCCAGCTGAAATATCCCTAAGATGAGGTTTATCATCTACCTGGGTGAGGGGTTTCCTTATGAGGTCAACTTAGGGGGAATAGGGGGTGATATCTTATTGGCTTCTTTAATCCCTAGTCAATATACAAATGTAAAAAAAGAAGAAAAAGCAGGTGTTTTTTGTACATGCACACTGAAGGCACATCTTAAGGTCTAAAAATGTCTGAGTTTTGTATAATGGGTACCCTTTAACTGTCTAATAATAAAATATAAGCATATAAAAAGGTCTTGTAGTAGAGCGGGCCAGGAGTTGGTGTTGGAATGGGGAGAAAGGGTGCAGTGTTTCCAGAGAATCCAGAACATTAGTGCAATCTTCAGCGTTTATTATAATAAAAAAATAAAATGTGTATTCTTAAATGCATTTCAGCTTACTTTACTGACCCTCAAAGAAAAATGCAGTACTCCTAAACAAAATGTTTGGCAGGTCTGAAACAGTCTTAAATATTTAGTTTTCGTACTTCATCCATATACCTCCGCTTTCGTCAAGCCATCCAAAAATGTGCCACAACTGAGTGATTCCTGGGTTTCTTCTTAGAGAGCTAAGAAATATTCAAGGAAATCTAGAATGATATTTTCCATGAGGGTAATCGTGAATGACTGACTAAAAATGTTGGTCTAAATAATAGTCTTAATGTGTAAAACTTTCCCTATAAGACCAATAAAGAACAAGCAACCTCTAATGTAGCAGCATTGTAGATTGATTTTTTTATACTTACGTGTGAGTAATCAGTCATAGTCACTATTTATAAAAAAAAAAAAAATGATCTGTAATATCTTCTAAATCATGTAGTTCTGTCATGCAAAAATCTAATTAAATACGTAATTTTGCAAGACCTTATAAAGTAGTGCATTAATGACCCTGTCAGATAGTAACATTACAGAATGTTTAATTTTGATAATTCATATTGTATATTAAGATATTAGGTAGTAGTATCTGTAGATCTGTGTGCTGTTCGGCTGAAGCTGTGTAGACCGGGTTGAGTGTACGATGCAAAGATCATTTCAACACAGCATATGCCTTTAGAGCTGAAGGTGTGTGTGACTGAGTCATGATGGTGGTTCAGTCAAGGCGCCCACGACTATTGACCGGTGCTGGCCAATTAGATGGAGAAGAGAAGAAAAGAGGTGGAGGTGACAAGTGAGAAAGGGGGAGCGAGTGGGTGAAGGGCTGGGGATGCGTGGAGAAACTGAAGAGATGAAGAGAGAGCGAATAAGGGGAATGCTGAGGAGAGAAGAATTGGGACAGAGTGTGCTGGGAACAGAGTGGAATGACAAGGATTGAAACAGGAATCGCTTTTTAATTGGGCCCAATAGACTGCTGCGGTCATGTCTCCCTTGGCTTTATTAGGCAGTGCGTGAACGTGCATATGCTTTTGTGCACCCTTCAATATCTAGACCGTTTTTATAATGGTTGGTGGTGAGTATGCTTTAAGGAGTGTTCGTTAGTGTCTCGGGTGACCACCCACCTTCCTGAGCGTCACTTGGGTGTATGAGAGAGTGATGGGAGAACCTACAGAAGCACTCTGTCTTGTGGGTTTGTCCAAGCGCATGCAAGTGTGTGTGTGTATATATGCATAAGCCTGTACTTTGTGTGTGCACTTTATTGCTTGTCATCTTGTCTCGTGCTTACTGAAGCTGAACAATTTGGCTGCTTCCCTGATGAGAGCAACTCATCCTGTTAGAGCAGGGGAGAGAAGGACTAAGACTGGAGTCGGTATCAAAGCAGAACGAAAGAAAATAAGTTAGGAATCTGTTTTGTTCATATTTATATACTTAACATGTTGCATATGATGCAGCCGCCTTTTCTGATTGTCCAAAATTGGGTCGCACTAGAAGGTAATCAGGCCATTTTTAGCCCTTCCTGGTGACCAGAAAATGTGTTCATTTCTTGCTTGTCTTATCTGATCTTTCCGCTCATCGTCGTGCTCAATATTTGCCACACAACATTCAGACATAAGTAATCTTGCCCATATTGTTATTTAAGTTAAGTATTAACTTTTCCCACTGTGTGTGTGTGTGTGTGTGTGTGTTGTCTGTCCCCTTAAAAATGTACTACGACGTGTGTAGATGCATGACTGCGGCCAGTCTAGACTGTCAATACAGAAGCAACATGGAGGAGAATCCTTTCATTATGAAAAAATATCCCAGCTTATAAGATGATTTTTATGATGTTTATTGTAAAAACCTTACCAGTATATGTCCAATGATGTCCAACAATGACAATAAAAAAATATATATATAGTTTCAAGCTACAATGAGCGGGCCCAAGCACCCTGCGTCATCACCACCCTGGGTGCACCACACTATCTGTGCGTTTTTAAAAAAAATGTATTATTATTTTTTTTTTAAGACCTCCAGAAAGCCATCACCGCCCTGGTGCACTGCACAACTTGCTCACTGTTTACTTGTTATATCTTTGTATAATGTTAAAAATTGTTTGATCTCAATCATTTAAGCCTCAGATGTGTGTGAGACTGTGAGTGTGTCAGTGTGTGTGTGATGAGTGAATGTTTGTGCGCATTTGTGTGTTGTGAGTCTGTGTTAACATTTGTAATGTGTGTGTGTGTGTGTGTTTTGACATGTGAGTTGTTAGGGTGTGTGTGAGATGTATAAGTGTGTTTGTGTGTAAGAGAGATGTGAGTGTTAACATTTGGGTTGTGTGAGAATAGGGGAGTTTTATGTTAAGACACCCAAAACGCAGAGGATGCTGGGGGAAAACAAGCATCGCACTATAGCCCTATTCAGACGGGACTAGTTTTACAGGGGGTTGTTAGAGAAATTTCTGTTTCACGGACGTACTTTGTGATTTTAATCCCGTCCGAATCTGCCATGTCTGTCTTTCTATCACACGACCAAATTACCTACTGTTTTTTAGCAAACTCGGCGGTCCTCTGAGAAATCTAATCCCGTTTTTTTTTTTTTTTGTTTCCAAAACGCGTTTTCTTTTGTGTTTTGGTCAACGTGAACTACCGTACTATCTCTAGCGCGCTGGTATTGAAGTTTGCGCACCAATAATGGTTGTAGATGTGGACATGTGATCTTGTGCAACGCCCACATGTAAAACACAGACACTTCTACCTCCGTAATAAACACGGAGATGTTAGTCCCGTCCGAGTGCATACATGAAATGACAGACGTCATCTGAAAAAAAAAATTCAAACTCGAACGTCGTTTGGAAAACTAGTCCCGTCCGAATAGGGCTTAAGATGCTACTCAAAGTGGTGTCACTGAACATGTGATCCCTCTGCAATTTTGCAACCTCAATGTCTTTGGATCACATCGGCCCGGTTTGGTGGCGATCGTATAAATTTCCTAGGAGGAGTACATCAAAATCTACTGGGTGCGCTTTGCTAACAACACAAAATAACTGACTTCTGTTGATTTGAGCCCATGACATGCAAAGCGAAAGTTGTTCAGCTCAATGAGCTCTAAATGTGTACCAGGTTTTGCGTGCATACGTTCAAGTGTGTATAAATTATGCATCAAAGTCTTGTGTAAGGGGTCCCCGAGGGCCCCCTGCCATGCCCTGTCCGCCAGTTTTCAAGAGTTTTTGAGCATGTTAAGACACCCGAAAAGCTCCGAATGGTGGGGGGGGGGAATCCTTAGGAAAACTAAATGATGCATCAGTTATAATCAAAGTAAAATTAAATCATTTATATTGATTTGAGCTTTTTATGCAGGTTTTTACAGTATAAACAATGTATTGGAAAAAGATGCATTAATATAACCCTTTAATTTGATGTACCCCAGAAGCTACTGTCCATGAAGCTGCGGAATTCTGGTTCAGCATAATCTGAAAGTGTAGTGTTGTATTCTTGGGCCTTATATTTGGCGCTGATCACCTTTTTAACATTGGGTTGGACTGTGGAAAAATTGTTGCCCTCCTACTACAGTCATTATCGTAGTTCAAAAGTGCAGTGTAGATGTGTTGGCGTGCACGCCAAAAGTGTTTCCTGTGTCTCCTTATTCCAGAGGAAGTCATGGAAGTTTGCTCGAGGAGCTTTCCTGTAGATGTGTGCATGTCTTTGTTTGTCTGTAATATATTTCTTCACTGCTGTCAGACGGTCTTTCCCTGCAGCCGACTGAAATCTAAGATGAAGTTGGCTACGAGTTGGCCATTTTGTTGTTTGTTTTTCGTTTTAATGTTTATTTTAATCTATTTATATTTAGAAATATTGCAATATTATATATTGCATATCATACTGTGTATGGCTGTGTATG
>JAOVVA010000026.1:22285779-22297066 GCA_028565275.1 Leiocassis micropogon | reverse complement strand
CCCCCCCCCCCCCCCCCCCATTTTTGCACCATTGTTTATGAATTGTAGAGACTGTTGTGTGATAAATCCCAGCTGATCCCAGTTTCTGAAATGCGTGAGCCAGCTGATCTGGCACCAAATTTTAGAATTTGTGGCATGGAAGCCACATGAACTGAAGCTAATGTCATATTATTGGCTGACTGGATAACTGTGTGTGGGTGCACAAATATTTCTATTAAAGTTGCTGGTGAGTGTGTATGTGCTGGGTGACATTACCTCAGATCAGTATCATGATGCATTTTACCTTGATTATGATTAATAAATGTTCACTAACGAGGTTTGTACTGTAGGTATACGCGAGTAGTACTTACAGACTGGGCCATGTGACCCACAATCAGAACAATCACATGTTCTGGTTGTTAATCAGCGCATTATGCGCATAATGGCATATTCTTTGTTGTGCCGTTGAGTCCACTCACACATCCGAATGTCTATTTTTCTCTGTGCTGTCAGTGTGTCTTTAGAAAGCACTTGGGAGTTTAGCACACAGGATCTTTTCTATATATTTATTTATTAATTTGTTACACGTTTATCCTGGAACTGAAATGAATTTCCTCTTTTCACATCTTAAGCTCCTGAGACGCACACCCTAAGCTTGACCCTAGTCCATGTTTTGCAGCCAAGCAGAACCTGGGAAAGGGTGTGTAGAGTCATGGTGCTCGTGCCAACAAGCCTTATTGTGTGGCTAAAAGCAAATCGACCCTCGTTAATAAAGTATAGTGTTAAACTAAGACTCAACTGCTTTGGACATTGCCCCATTGCTGTGTATGGAGTCGCAGTCAGATTAAGAGCTTAGAGAGCTGGATGAGCTGGAGTGTGTCCCATCGGCCAAGGATGACCTGATTGTCAGTGCATGAGTAAATTTATGAAGTTATGATTCTCAATTGTTTATCCTCTGGCTCGCTTTGACCAGTTAAGTCATCATATTTTTGACTCCCTTAGGTATATTTTCATGCTGAACTTCTTTCCTTAACTGCGTTTCAATATTTTCTATTTTTTTCCCTGACGCGCCCAACAGCTGCTTTATAAAATGGAGCTAACGGTTCTTTCGAAATGACTTTCTCATAAATTTTTATTACTTGAAGACTTTATTATTCAGATGCCTTTAAATACTAATGAGCCGCTAACGTTATACCGTTACACAGTGAACAAACGTTAGCATTAGAGCTTATGCGTCATTTAATCAGTTATGCAATTCAATCCATCTTTTGTTGGTCAGTTCAATTAACTAAACGAATGGGTCATTTTTCCACTTAAGCATAGATTAACTTTTTTTTTTTTTTTTTTTTCCCCCAAATACGTTGGATAAACTTCCAACTGTGCAATGTCCTAAAACTCCTCAAATATATATCACAGCTTCTGCAGAAAGTCGAAACCAGTAAGTAGAGTATTTGTGTCTTCTGCAAGTACTTGCGTTTTATGAGAGTATAGGTTCTTTTTGAGCTGGTAGGTGTTTTTTGCAATACGGTCAGTGTGGAGCAGAAGGTTGGAGAGAATATAACAGCTTGGGCTGCACAATCATTGCGATTTTATGTCGCTATTAAATGTACCATTTTTGCATTCTCAAACATTTACAGTGTCTAGGCCACCAGCAAATAATGGCACAGACGAGCTCAGTAAGAGGATGTTTGCCCTTAATTACCTCAAAAGCAATTAAGAAATAAAGAAATGCTTTAATTGAAGAATTCTACATAATTTTCCGACTATAAGTATGTAATAAATAGCAGCCTTCTGTGATTAAATATTTACGCCGGTCCATACCATGATTTTGATTATGTGCTTAATTGTGCAGCACTATTAATAGCATTGTATGAAGCGTTTAAGCAATTAACATGATTTGCGCAGCATTTAATTTATTTTATTGGATATGTTTTGAATTTTTAAATATTTTAAATCCTGAAAGGAAAATACCTGCTTGAGACAAATCAGACATTTAACATGCTGACTATTTTGGGTATCATGAATCCAATCACGACACCTATAACTGAATCGAATCAAGTCTGCCTCTGAGTCACGGCTCATTTAAAGCATTTTTTATATATATATATATATATATATATAATCATAAACTACTAAAAAAAAAAGTTTATAATCTTTAATAATATTGAAGGTTACTTAAAATGCAGTAGTGCTTTCTGGTAGATGATATTTACTTGGATTATGTTTTTTTTTTTTTTTTTTTTTTTTACCCAGTTGAGGGCATAGACTGAATTCCAAGTGGTTTTATACTTATGTATGCTCACTATGTAGGGCGTAACATAGTGGTGGTGAGGAATCTATGTAGTGCTAGAGATCTGGTTATTCAAACTGATTGTCTGTCTGATTTATTATGGTTATTCTCTATTTGGTACATCTCTATTTCTATTTGAGATTCATAATGAGGATAATTTTATTTATTTATTTTTTTTTTTTAGCTGGTTGATGTTTAATATTTTTTTTCTCTTTCTCTGTCCTCTAGTTGCCCTAGTTATGTGGGCTACAGCTGGGAATTTGTAAAATTCCACAATATTTTTAGGGAAATTCCGCTTGACCACAGCGGATCACACTGTGGTGACCAAGAGCCGCCAAATCTCTGCATATTGGTTTGTGGGTCTGAACGTGTAAGCACGGGGAGAAATATAAAGACTTCTATGCCAAGTGTATGTGTCCCTTCATGCATTTTTTTTTTTTTCTTTTTTCTTTAAATAACGAACCTTATCGGATGAGCATCAGTCTTCATTCAACCATGAAAAACAAGGGAATTTAATTCTGAGCAGAACAAATGGATCTCACCGTGGAAATCTGTTTATGGCCCTTGAGCCTCTGTATGCCTCATACTGTCTCTCTCTCTTGTGGCCTCTCTCAGTTCCTCTTTCTTGCTAGTGGTGCATAGTATTTTTTTATTTTTTTTTCATGTCAGAGAAACAATGTGTGGAAAGAAAATCCTTCTGAGATTATAAATTTGACTGTAGGGTAAGTGGTTGTCTTGGCTTTTTGTTTTTTTTCTTTCTTTCTGGTCTTGTGATTAGCGGAGTCATGAGGTAGACTGACCCTTTGTACACATTCGTTCACATGCGTGCACTCTCACATGCACACACACTCAGTCATGCTTAGTGTGTGAGGACCAGCAGAATAGGAGCAGGTGAATAAGTATATTGAGGACAGACAGACTGGGGTCTCCATGACAACAAAACCAAGTTCAGTGCAGAATGTACAGTATGAACCTGAAAGCGAAAAATAAATTTTCCCCCTTATATTTTACTTTACCGCACACACACACGCATGCATGCAAGCAAAAATACCCATAACCTATTTAAAGTTTAATGTTCTCACTCCAATGGCTAGTTCCTGGTTTACTTTTCACACTATGCAAATGAATCGGTGAACTGTGCACTTTCTTTTCCACTTAACACCCGTCAGCAGACTGTGTAGCATGGTTTAGTTAATTTAATTTGAAAAGACTGTGTTCTTTCTAAAACGTGCAAATATGATATGGCTTGCACCAAGGTGGGGGAAAAAAAAATCAGCCTGCATTCATCGGATTGGTTTTTATCATGCTTTAAACAGGTGTTTATCGTTTGCATGTTGCACAATACAAACAAGATACTGTGCAACTTTATAAGATACTGACAGCAATTTGTATGGTATGTTGCCTGGCCTTACCCTGGGTGTGTGTGGGTGGTGTTTTTTCTTTTTTTTTTTTTTTTCTTTTTTTCATTCTGGCATTCAGTAAGCACTGCCCTTTATGTTGTTTCCAGCGACCTTTATGAACGCATTCTCACTTCTTGCCTTTCCTGATCATTTTGTCCTAAACACACATTTAGGGCTGTCGTAGGAGTCTGGTGCATTTAACTTTGATTTAGTTAATAATTTAAGCATGCACGCGCGCACACTGTACTGTTTTGCCTAATATTTTTAAAGGGACTCAAGTTCAGAAAATTATTAACACTTGTTATGAATTGACTTCAAAGCTTGTTTAGAAACTTGACTCCAACTTATGACTTACTAAAAAAGACGTTTGCTAAAAGATGTTTTGTTCTTTACTTTATTTTGCCCAATTTTGCAATCCCCCCCCCCTTTTTTTTTCTTTTGTCATTTATCAGTTAATTTATTAAACAGATGAATTTCTAATCAGGCTCCGAGCCAGTCTGTTCGTCTCGAGGACTTCCAAGCACTTTGACATGTTGGAGGGAGTACAAATCGCTCAAATCTGTCACTTGTTCACATACTCGACACGCTTTTGGGTGGCTCGGACATCATACGGAGATGGGTGAAGAAATGCACCCAGCTGGCCCACGGTCAACTCGCGCCTCCATTTTCCACAGTGTCATGTCGCGCATCACTGATGGTAGTTGGACCCTGTCGGCACACTTCAGCACTAACTAATGCTCAGTTGACTTGGCGGTGGAGGCCATTGAGAGAACAAGTTCTGTGGTCATTGTTCAAATTTGAAAATCATCAGTAGCTATGAAACTAATGGGAGGAAAGGATAAAAACAATACAGTGTTCAAGGTTCATTGGCTTGGCTTCCCAAAATGGTTCTATCTAAAATAGCTTTTCATACTATTAGAAACAAAGTTTTCTCAGAGGTACTAATTAGTACCTTCTATTGTGAGGTTGTATTTTTATTTATTTATTTATTTATTTTTAATTGCCATAAAACATAAGTTTCTTTTAGGATGGGAAGTGGACCATCTGTGTAAGAATAGAAATGCATTTGAAATCCAGACAAGTGGTCTAAAAGTCTAAACTGCCTTTAAAGTAGTAGCTAGTAGAGAGAGCTTGGCGAAACGCAAACTCGAAATGTTATGAACACCGACTGTTGCCACCTGCCTGGTATTGAACTTTCACACGGGTACAGCATGTACGGTATGACTTATTTCTACTGTTATTTTCTTTAACAGTTAAGCTAAGAAGATAAAAGTCCAACAGTTACAAATTTTGCAGTACCAGGATTCTACAACCTTCAAATCCATTGTCCAGCATCACTGAGCCCCAACTGTTTATATGCACGTTGGCTTATAAAGTCTAGCTGTGTTTCTTTTCCTTAGCCTCTGTTCCATTATCTGGACTGTGTTATTGTGTGTGTGATTGCAGATTTAACTTCTTGGTGCATGCTTGCTCTTGTGTAACCTGAATATTGTGCTTTGCTTATCTGTTATCACAGGAGGTGTAGGGATCGCTGCTACTCAGCTCTGTAAGACGGTGAACGATGTCACTATCTTTGGAACTGCTTCAGCCGCTAAGCATGAAGTCATCAGCGAGGGAGGAGTCACACACCCCATCGACTACCGTACACGGGACTACGTAGAGGAGGTCCGCAAGATCAGCCCCAAAGGTGTGAACACCGACCAAATACTTTGAAACAAACCTAGAATTTTCAAATGCTCAATGTTGTCCCCTTGCCAGCTTTCGAGGCTACTGGTTAAAGTTATACCTGTATTTCATGGGTTCAATCCAAAGAATAGTAACTTAGATATTTGATGGTCTACATATCCAAGCTGCTATTCTGAATTACTACAGAAAGTTGAGCATTGAGCTTTGTGATCAACTTACTACAAGCTAGTTTGGATCGCTGTAAAGTAGGGATGGAAATTACCAGGGGCCGCACAATATGATGTCACGATATCTAGGTGCTGATAAAATATTGCACTTTTTTGTGTACAAAATTTTTGTACAATGCCAAAATGCTTGCTTTGCTGATTACTTTACTGATTCTGCTCCAGGCGCATGCAAGTATGTATGTATATGATTTTAAACTACATATTTAATTCTCATGACTGAAATCAGCCTATTCAGAAGCAGATCTTGTAAGTCAGGGTTATTTCAGGACTTGAGAAGCGAACCGTACAGTATTTGCCTGCCTTGAGCTTGCTGACTGAATTCCACATAGCCGAGATTAGACTGCTAGACGTATTCAATGACAAGCACCGACACGACCTAGTTTACACAGACTTTAGGGACTAATAAAAGCCATACACTTGCCTGTGGCCTTACTATTGTAAATTTTAAAGATTTAAGAAGTATATAATTAATCAGAATTTTTAAGACAAATTGAAAATATACGGAAGGAGTATTTCGTTGTGAACACAGGCTTTTGTTGTTTGCATTGTGATAACTTGTCGGTGTTATTTTAACCTTGAATTGTAACGTTGCTGTTCAGCTGTGGACGTGTGTGGGAGAGGGGAAAAATACGAGCGAGAATACGTGTGTATTTTTAAACATGCAGGAAGATGCCTTTTTTTTTTTTTTTTTTTAATAAATCTTGTCAGGAAAACGGAAGGACTCTCGAGTCTGTTTGGTCATGAGTGTAAATGGGATGAACACTGTAGATGAATAATGGGAATGTTATTCACCGATTTAAAATGTTTGTGTCTGTGTGTTTCTCTTTCAGGGGTGGACATTGTCCTGGATCCCCTGGGTGGTTCTGACACCCATAAGGGCTACAACCTTTTGAAACCTATGGGCAAACTCATCAGCTACGGTGAGTCTGAGGACATACGCAGTTCATAGTCTGCCGTCAGTGATATCTTTCTGTCAGTTCCATATTGCACAAAACCCCTAATAACTTAATAAACCACAAACACTGATCAATACTGATCAATTTGAAGAAAGCTTCCGCTTGGGCTAGCCTAGGCAGGGTGAGTGTGTGTTTGTGTGGCTTGGGAATGGGGAATCATTAAAAGATACAGCTAACTTCAGCTATCATTTAGACCAGCATTATGGTCTGGCTTGTCCATTGTTTAGTGCGTTACTTCCACCTCTTTTGTTACTCTGACTCCACTGAATCGGTCAACGTTCCGGGACATGATTGTTATTTGAGCAGTGCAAAGAACAACCAAGATAAATGAACACACGAGTAACCTAGCTGGAACCACTGTAAGTACAGTTTAAATAAAATGCTAGGTGAAAAGAATAAAATAATTAAACCACGCCCATAATTGTAATTAATCTGCTGTTTAATTTACATGCATCTTCATTGCATATAAATCAGGGGAATATTTTTCACCCTTCTGCATGAGCGTCCTGCCTGTTATCAGTAGTTTTATGGTCTCACAAATAAAATGACCCCATATATCGAAGTTCAAATTAGTTGGAACAATGAACTGTGGTCTTGCTGACCTTTTATATAATTACATGGAACCATGATCGGCTCAAATTATACATAGTCTTATGTAGTTGTGCAATTATGACGAGCCCAGAATAAGTATAGAATGTAGGGATTGAAATCACCGGTCGGCACCTGAAACGATATCATTATACCCAAGACGCCAATTCGATTAATATCGCATTTCTGTAAGTATCACGATTTTATAAATCTACAGATTCAATATATTTTTCCCCGATTTTGTTACAATTTTTAGAATTGAACCATTCAATTGAGTCATAACTTGAAAGCTTTATAACTTTATTCACCAGCTTCACAACTGAATTTATCATGAGTAATTATGTGTAGCCTGTTCGTTATAACAGTTTTTAATAAAAAAAAAAAAAAAACTAATGGCAGCATATAAACAAAACAAATTAGATTCAAACACAAGAGTTAAACATTGAACTTAAAATCGATTTAAATAAAAAGCTTCATTGTTATTGAGCAGACAGAATCGGCCATCCGCCATTATTATTTCTAAACAAACTTATAATATATACTTGTATATAATTCGCTCCTACCTTACCGGATGACCGTGTGTAAATTGTGTAGAGCACCACCTGCAGGATTCTAAAGGAACTTTTTGATATAAAAACCTGTTTCTGTTGCACTACTCAGAAGCGTGTGCATCGGCACAGAACTCCAAGGCTGATTGCTCATGGCTGATCAAGCTGAAAAATAGCAAGTTCCAGTCACTTTCTGAACGAACTGTGCATCTCTATTCTAAGTGTAATAAATAATAATTTAAAAAAAAATTGGAGTCATGTGGTGATGCGTGAATTGGCGCACAAAAAAACTGATTCATAATCGAATCAATATATATATTTTTTTTTCTCCACCTCTAGTTAAATGTGTATCGTCTACACATCTGTACACTCCTTGTGTAGGCTAGCTTCCATCTGCGTTGCTGGCTACAACTTTATCACGTAATGCTTGCGGTTGGACATTCTCTCAGAAACCACAAAGTGGTGCACTTCACTAAACCACTTTATTGAAGCTAATACTTGGCCATTAATGCAAAGGAAGTGTAGGCCTCAGCTGATGTAGGAAAAGCGTGCACGATCAGCATGCAGTCAGCACTCAGCACATCGCTTTCTCCACATGTTTAGCAACCTAATGCCCATGACAAGTTTACTGAACAACACAGCACTCTTGTGTCTCCGCTCCCCTCCTTCTCTCTCCTTTCTGTGTCCATCTCTCTCGCGCTCTTTCTCTCAATCTCTTCACTCCCCCTCCTGCTCAGGCTTATCAGTATCATGGCAGCCAAGTGGAACAATGGAGCTTCTATTTGCCCCAGAACCCGGCCTGTGTCCGAATGTAGCAGACTGGGACCTGTCCAAATCTCAGGCTGAATCACAGCCCGCTTAGTGTTTTGTCAAAGTGTAAGGAGCAGGAGCGGGGTGGGGTGAGAGGGCAGATTCAGAGCACCCGAAATGTAAAAAAAAAAAAATTGCCTAAAGCCATCCAAAAAAGAAGCATGTCCAAGGAAATGAAACGGAAACTAGACGATGAGTGGCACAGACGAGAGAACAGAGCTGTCGGGAGACGTGAGGATGGCGACAAAGTCGAGGTTACAGGGTGCAATGCTGCAAATAGACAATGCTGAGACACTGACGGAGAAAAAAAAAAAGGCATGTTATGCGTCACTAAATGAAAAGGATTCGCAGGAGATTCACGGAACAGTGGCTGGTCAGTCAGACAGAAACCCGACACACACAAGCTCTTATTCACCATACTTCGAGAACATGCTTAGAATTCAGACCCCCAAATTCCTTTAGTAATACGCTCGCCCACGGAACACACACGCGCGCGCACACAGGCCACAGTGGACCCATTCATCCTAATAATTCACTTTCCAAATTAAGCGTAAAAGCAACACAATTATGAAAACCTTACATTACTTTGTTTTTCCCTGCTTTCCTGAAAGCTCTGACTTCACACTAGATTAAAATGGGCCCTGCATGCTTAAATTAAATCCTGCTAAATAGTGGAAGTATAATGTTGGACTTGAGGTCTGTTTCGTGGCCAAGTAAAACTTAAATTTTGTCTGCAATTAAATTAGTTGCCATGTTCCCGATCAGGGTTATTCATTTATATTGTGTAAATAAACTCTGTAGTAGTAGCTAAACAAATCTTGCTAACAAAAGTTAGATGGTTTAATATCCTAATGTAAGCTAGATTCTGAACAAATGATCCTGTTTTCGTTCTGTCCTAGCCTGCTAATAAACAATTTTTATCCCACAATTAGATGGATGATTAGGTAGCAAACATTTTAAGAATTTCTCTGACATGGCTCTTTATTAAGTCATGTATGATGGGTTAGAATCTGCTAGCTTGGTGCCACCCGCTAGCTACTACTAGTAGAGAAGTAATTTCTGCGACTTAAGGGACTAGATTTATGTTAATACACTTCTTAATCTATAGAACGTCTTCAACATTCCACTCTACATTTATTCAGACAGTTCATTGTTGAACATATGTGCAAGTTTGCTTCTGTTTTCAGCTAGTGGTTTGACACCTGCAGCCTTTCGTCAGCTTGGCAACGCCCCTTAAGTATATGTATTTTATGCCTTGATATACTGTAATATACATTAAGCTGATGTGTTCCATAATTTTTTTTTTTAATTCACCCCATACAGTACCTTTGTCTTGAATGGGAAATTTAACTAAGACGACCGAAATCATTTTTTCAACCAGGCTGTGAAGATTTTTATTTCTACTGTAAAACTGGCCATTTTACCACGTGGAGGTCTACAGGAATTGACTCACTTTTGGAGCCAGCCATTCGAGGACCTGCAATCTTTGGCATTTCCATGTTGAATGCATTTTTCAGAACCGTAGGTTGCTCCCTGTGGACAAGGCAACCTGATTTGAAATGTGTGGAAAGAGTTGACCTGCTTGCTTTGATCACTCTCGGGTCATTTAAGCAAGGTCTCAAAACGATGCATTATGACGTACAGTAATTATGCACTCGTGTACTGTAGATGTAGGTTATGGTTTGTGTGCGTGTGATGAATTAAGCCTCCGAATGTCCTCCTTTCCACAGGGGCCGCCAACATGCTGTCTGGTCAGAAGAAGAACCTGTTTGCCGTGGCCAAAACCTGGTACCAGCAGTTCTCCGTTCACACCCTGAGTCTGTGCCAGAGCAACCGCGCCGTCTGTGGCTTTCACCTGGGTTACCTGGACTCGGAGCTCGTCACAGATGTCATGAATGGCTTGCTGGAGTTGTACCAGCAGGGCAAGATCAAACCCCGCATTGACTCCACCTACCACCTTGAGCAGGTGCGTGTGTTGGGGTGTGATGACGCATTATAGAGTTCGTTATATTAAACATAGACTTAATGTATATATTTACTTCACTGGTTGTATTACACCAGATTCTTTCCACAGCGTGTTTTTAAATTGTTGATGCATTTCATTTAACAGCAGCCCTGACAGTAGTGCACACTTCAAGACAAATTAATGGGATTGATGTATAAAATGGGGATTCTCAACTCAAGTCCTTGAGGACCACTGCATTGCATATTTTAGTGTTTTCTCAGCTCCCATCACCCCTTATTTAACTAATCAACTAATTAACATATTGATTTGAAGTTTGTGTATTAGAGCAAGGAAAACACTAAAATACGCAGAGCAGTGGTCCTGCAGGAATAAGGTTGGGAACCACTGCTCGAATGCATTTATTAGCTCTTTGACAGAAACTTGGATATGATGCACATACTTTAAGACGTGTAATTATTAGGTGTCTGTATTACGTCGCAAAAAATCGTTGGTTTGGTTAAAGCTTTCAGTAGGGAGATGTTAATTCTCAGCATTTTTGGTGTTTGCACTTTAACCGTCAGTTTTTCCACAAAAGGGACAGATTTTTATTTTTTTTAGGGTTATACAGCATTAAATTTATTTATAAATGGGTTTAAGGTAGTAGTCCTTTCAGTTATTAATAATTGTATTAATTGGCATATTGTGGTGTGGGGGAACACATTGTGACATGCTGTTACTAGAAATTAATCAACATCGTTGTGGGTTAGAAATGTTAAGTACATAACCGTGTGTGTGTGTGTGTGTGTGTGTGTGTGTGTGTGTGTGTGTGTGTGTGTGTGTGTGTGTGTGTGTGTGTGT
>JAOVVA010000026.1:22269085-22285773 GCA_028565275.1 Leiocassis micropogon | reverse complement strand
GTGTGTGTGTGTGTGTGTGTGTGTGTGTGTGTGTGTGTGTGTGTGTGTGTGTGTGTGTGTGTGTGTGTGTGAGTTATATGCAATCAATTATATACTTTTTGTCTTTCAAACATTTCACCTTTCCTTTGAGGACAAAAGGAATCTCTCTCATCTTACCTCTCATACTCCATCCGTCACACTCTTCATCCTCTACTTATTCAGTCTGCGCTCCTTCCTCCTGTTGCTATGGAGACCTTGCTCTGTGTTTGGAAAGAAGATGGTCAGACACGAGTTTGGTTGCAGTAAATCTAAGCAATCTGCAGAGATTTAGGGATGGGCTTGTTTGCAATCTGCTCAAATGCAGTAAATGAGGGACTTAGATTGGTAGTGCACATACATACTGGTAATGTGCAAACTATTTATTTAAACAGTTTAAAAAAAATTCAATTTACTAACTGCTATGAAAAATTCATAACTAATAAAACTGATAGGAAGGTTATGTAGCTTTACGTCGCGTGAAACTAAGGAACGTAGGTCTGGACCAGATGATGTGTTATGGCAGTTAACTAGTGAGTAGAATCAGCATAAAATTACACTGTATCTCAGGGACTTGAATTTATTTATTTATTTTTTGGGGGAAAATAAGAATAGTGTTGGAGTATTAAAAATGGAAGCTTAGTTAATCTTTTTGTGTAGCTGTATCAAAATAAAATATTAGATGCTTTATGCACCCTGTAATATGACTACAGCTCAGTTTTTCCTTTAAACAAATTGTTCAATGTCACTTCCTGACCACTGGAGGTGGATTTATGGTTTGGTGGATGCTTTCTAGATTGACCTTGTAGTTCAGAAACTTTCAGTAATGCTACCATTAGTGGAACACTGCACAGCAACACACAGGCGCTCTGGCTCGCCTTGGTTTTATGATAAGCCATTTATGCTCATAGATGGTACAGAGGGGGCTGCATAGCAACCAATTGGCTATAGTTAGGATCTGTACATCAAGAGCCTCTATGTATAGAATAATATGGGGTTACTGGATAAAATTGCATGTGAATGAAATGCGTCATGGAATAATTTTTTTTTTTTTTTTTTTTTTTAAATCAAAGAGAAATTAACTGAATTTTTATGCTTACTGTTTATTTCTTGTTTTTATCCCTCTGATGTTCTGCTTTAAAAAAAAAAAAAGTGCCTCCCTTTTTCTCACCAGCGTGTAGTAGTATTTAGTCATCAGGGTCAGGCCTTTTTCTGTTGCTAGGAGATGCCTCTCTGTTGCCATGGCGTCCGTTGCTGGGCGGCATGGTGTGGGAGAGGTGAATGGCTGGAGAAGAAGAGAAGAACAGAGGCAAGAGCTGGAGACAGGAGTGGAGGGGAAGGGAGGACGCATGGAGCTTTGCGTCGATTGGTTATCCGATCGTGCATTTATTCAACTTTGTCACAGCTTCTTGTTGCCTTTAAATCTTAATAGGAGGTCACTCGTTCCATTCATCTCTCTTCTTTCTTTATTTCTCACCTTGATTTTTTTTTTTGTGTGTGTGTTGGTGTGAGCATGTGGAATTGAGTATTAAAAAAAAAACCTGACGACTTGCTCAATGTTCTTACCCCAGCAGATGGATCTACAATCTGTTCTTTTTCTCCAACTCTTTTCTCAACTCGGTTCTTTTCTCTCTGCCTCTCCCTCACTCTGAGCAGGTTGGCGATGCCATGCGTAGGATGCAGGAACGGGGCAACATCGGCAAAATCATCCTCACTACCGAGCCCATGAAGGAGGAACCCAAGAAAGAGGAGGTCAAGAAGGATGAAAAAGAGAAGAAGGATGACAAGAAGAAAGATGACAAGAAGAAGGATGACAAGAAGAAGGATGAGGGCAAGAAGGAGGAGAAGAAGGAGGAAAAGAAGAAAGAGGAGGCCAAGAAGGAAGAGAAGAAAGTGGAGGAGAAGAAGGTGGAAGAAAAGAAGGCCGAGGAGAAGAAGGAAGAAGCCAAGAAAGAGGAGAATTGAGAGTTGGGCAGAAGCTAGGCAGGAAATTGGTGGCTGTGAATTGTTTGTCTTGGGAGTAGGGGATTATTTGAGTCTGTGTTGAGTGTGTGCGTGTGTGTCTGTGTGTGTGGTTTTCGAAGTACAGTGTAGTCCAGCTCTCAGCTCAACCCCAGGCAATTACTCTGGCCTTAAATCATTTATCTTGCACTGACATCTGTAACTGTTTTTCCAGCCTTATTCAAGTTTAACTCAAAAGCTGCTCACTAACTCGTACCCACACACACACACACACACACACATCCCCACATACACAACTCCCATGCCTCATGTGCCAGGGATATACCACTCTATTATACCACTATATTTCTCTTATTACTTTTCCTGTATTCATGCACTTTTTCCTTTATAATCTTTTACTGCGTGCCTTTTGAGGTATGCTGGATCAGTATTACACTGCCAAATCCACTAGTCCTTCATGCTTTAATTCCTAATTCCTGTCACTTTCATTCACCTCTACAATGCACTACTATCATCTCGAGTATTCTTTCCAAGTGTGGCTTTTTTATTTGTTCTTGCGTAATACCGGTGTCCCCACAAAGGAATATGGGTAAATGCCAGGGTTGAGCACGAGTCCTGTTGCCATGACTACAGTGTTTCATATAATGTCCCTTCCCCCTGATCCCAAACCCCTACTTGTCTCCTGTATCACATCTGTTTTCCAGTTAGTGATCCCGATCTCCTTATTGGACCAGACTCTTTGACGGAAAAGTTAATCGCTGAGCCCCACCCACATTATTCACCAAGGCAATAAGTCCGGAAGAGTCAGTGTGGTTTCTGATTTGCTCATCATTTCATGTACACCTACTATAGTTTAAAATAAAATGTCCTCATAATTATAAAGCCTTTGAAAGTGTTAACTCTGGAAAAATTTGGTGCAAATTAAGATTTTTTTAATTTTTTTTATTCCCCCCTAAAAGTAATAAGCATTCAAGATTTTAAAAAGACTTCAGGCACAAAAAGAAAACCGTAATAAATGACTGCTCACTGTCTAAAATGCAAAAGAAACATAAGAACATGAAATTAATGGATATCAAGTGACTTTTTTTATATTTTGACAGACTGAAAACTGATGTTTTTTTTTTTTTTTTAGTGACCTGCGCATACATAGTCATCACGCTGTACACTAATTAAATTATTATTCTGCGCTTGAACACGCTGACCTTAATGAGCTCTGCTTCGCTTTAGTAAAACATCTCCCAACGCGTGCGCGCGCACACACGCACACACACAGGCATGCAGACACATTCTCAGGTTATTGTGTTAAAGCAGAGATGCTGAAACACTCCTGAATAGCGTGTTATTCCCGAGCCACCTCCAGGATTCCGTGTTATCCTGAGCATTCCGCTCGGTTCCTTATGACCGCTGGCCTGTCTCCAGAGTAATCATTGTCTTTCTGATTCTCTCCTTCTCTTCCTCTAGCTCTTGCGTTTCACCGTCACCAGTTGGCATAGCAACAGGCATTCGGCCAGCAAGTGATGACATGGTTGCCCCTACTCATCCACCCACCCACCAATTCCAATCTCTCCCACACTTATTTACACGCTTTTGTTTTTTCCCCTCCTAAACTTTGATTCAATTAAATATTGTTCAGAATCTCTCCGTGCTGATTTGACGCGCGTTCAGGCTGCTGTGTCAGAGTTGAGTCACAAGGGCGTTACCTGGCAGCCTTCCAGCACTGAAACAAGTCGATCGAACCCACTGACTCCTCCCTCGGCTAAATTTATGCATCTGTAGTGGTGTTCTGCCTCTCATGGCAGTGTATATGCACTGCAGTGTGACTTCGTTTCCGTCGTTCCGTCAGTGGGTCTGGTTTTTGTGTTTTGTGCGAGTGTGAGAATTGCAGTGTGTTGTGGGAGTGTGTCTTGTGTACAGATGTGGTTGAAAGTTTATATGGATGTACGTCTCTGTCCTCAGGTCAGTTGTCAGATTTAAGTGATTTTTTTCTTTTTTTTTTCTTTCTGTCTCTACCTCCCTTATGCTATGAGCTAGCATGTAAGATCTAGCTCCTTTGTTCCCCTTCTCCTTGCAGTTTTATCTCTAACAAACATAACTTGTAAAACCCCCGCCCGCCCAAACCTCTCGCTCTCTCTCCCTCTCTGGTGAATGGCCTGTGTTTGGTATTATTTGCACTCTGCTTGTGGATCTTAATGCACTTATAGGGATGGCAGTCCCACTCCCAGCCCCACTGTTCCTCAGGTGTCCCCTCCAGTGCTCCACACAATACATCTATTATTATTTTGTTGGTCCACACATATAGAGGAGAGCTGCAAATAGTTATAGGTAACAGAACTTCATTTCAACCAGTTTGTTCGTCATTGAAAACTTGTGCATACATGCATGGAGGAGGTTACCCAGAATGCACTGGGAAGGGTGTAGCACTGCCATCCTTGCCTAAAGAGTGACAGTGTTCTGACATGAGACCGGTGACTGAATTTTGATGCGAGTTCAGTTTCGGGATCATCCAAGTCCTTTTATTTTATTTTATTTTTTTTGTATGTGGGTGTGTGTGTATCTCTGCTTCTCTCCCCATGTTGTGAAAAAGTACTTCAATTCTGAAGCACCACGTGACCCCGACTAACACTCGAGAGAAGGGTGTCCGTCCTCATTCTATTACCTTTTTGTTACGGTTTTTTTTTTTTTTTTTTTTTTCCCCCGTTACTGTGTAGTCTTACTATTGGGTTTGTGCGGTTCTAAGTTGAACAGGCTTTGCTGCACTTCCATTGAAATGTGAGGAATGACGTTCTGTTCATCCTGATTAAGTGTGCCAAACTGTGCTTAAGGTTCTTGCCTTCACTCCAGCTTATCCTTACTACAATGACCGACAAAAGAGAAGGATCGATGTGAATCGTTGCTGGTCGCTTTTAACTCGACTGGCAGTTGAAAAGTAAAATGTTCAAAAGGAAAAAAAGTCTTAAACCGATGTCGTACCTGTCGTGTGTGGTTGATCGCGTCGCTGAAATTTACTGGTGCTTACGAACTCCTGGCTTTTTCGTTAATCCATGCAAACGCTGGTTAGGTCTCACTGTGCTGATCGTTAAACACTGAAATACCTCCACAAAAGCATGCTCGCATTTCCCTCTCTGACACACTAGTTTTGCTCGTGAAGGGCTAAACTGCCAATCATTTAATGCTAAAATCTGCTGCTGTTTACAACTTAAAAAAAGATCAGACCGACATATAGCAGAAAATGTCACCCTTCTGTAAAGACAATTAAATCGTCAGTGGGCTTTTTTTTCCCCCACAAAACTGCACTGTTTGCACTGGATTCTAGTTGCAGAACCGAGGTTCCATCCCTGGTTCTTCCATCTCATTCTCTACAGGGTTGTTCTGGCTCTAGAACCTCCAGCTGGGTGACACAGGAGCCACAGGTTCCATTATTTCCTCCGTCGTGGCTTCATCTTGCTGTACAGCAAAAAGAAAATCAGTTATTCTCCAGTTCACATCTAAGTCTCTAGTCCCAGATGTATAAACATCTGTTTTATGACTGCATGCATTCACTGGCATGAGGTTTGTACATTAGCACGCAGTTTGCATTTTAGGCCACTTCCTTTTTTTTTTTTTTTTTTTGGTTCAGGGGCCCTGAGATGAGCTTAGCTGCAGGTGTGCGCGTCTCTGGTGGAAATGGATCTAGCTGCATGGACGGTAGCCAGAGCGGTCGAGGTTCCGTCAAAGCCGCACTGCTTCCTCTGTGCAACTTTTCCCAGAACAGGAAACTCCCATCAGGACTGCTTTCAGCCATTCAGAGCGGTGTTGTGTTGTGAATCGAGCTGCTTGAGCTTAGAAGTTTTTCCTATACTTGAGTATTTTAGCATTTTTAGATATGACTAGACGTGCTGGCTAACAGGGTACGTATCAAATGATAGATAAGACGCAAAGTTAGGCTTGGGTCTCATAAAACCGTACAACTTTTTTTTTACATCTTAGTAGTAGTGCCTATAATTACAGCAAGATATTTGTAAGAATCAAGATTTCTATATAGACTTGTTAGGCATTTGTATATCAGGACCCCAGTGATTGCCATGACATGACTCAACACAGCAGTTGCCAAATAGCTTCAATCATTTTCCTCTCGAGCCGTACTTGTATTAATTACCCTTTCTTCCACACACGTCAGAGATGCGACAGACTGTTTTTTTTTTTTTTTTTGTTTTTTTGTGTTTTGTTTTTCTTTTTTCCTCCAACTCCCTCCATCAGTGTTCTCTCCAATGTATTTGAGACCCTGTGAAGGGCCGCTGCTTCTGTGCTTGACGCTGGGTTTGGATCGTGTGTGACTCACACAAGTGGTCAGGAGGACCGTAGAGCTTGTTTAACGCTTCTGTGTGTGATGTTACCATTATGCCTTACATGTTTTCCAGGACTAATAAAAGAGCATAACAAAAAAAAAAGTGTTTTTTTTTTTTTTTACTTCTCCTTATGCACCTACATAATATACGCAATATATACTGTATTTGAGGCACTTGAATGCAAATTGAATCTATTAAACCATGTTTTACAGTGCATCTATTTCAAGAATTACACCATTATTTAGTAGTTTCATCTTAAAACATTACAGCAATGTTGTTTTTGTCAGCAGTTATTTTTATTGCCATTGCCATTACTGACATTACAACAATCCAGCTGTAGATCTGATTACATAAACAGCTTATCGAGATTGCTGTTAAAGCCAAGATAAGCTTACAACTTGAATAATTGTATTTCAACCTGGTCAATATTGTCCAGTCATGGTTTTTAAGGTCAGGGAACTGATGGATACACAGTACGCAGTATTGAACCCTAAATGTCAATAGACACCATTTTGGAGCCTGTGCGTTTAAAATCATTGGTTTAAAAAAAACGTCATTGTGTCTAATAAATTAAAACATTTAATACATATTCGATTAGTCTGAATCTTCGAGTATGCCAATGTCAGTGGAATTAGAAAAACTGGACTCACAAGCCTTGAAGGAGAAAAAGTCCTTTTATTGAGGTTGAACAAGGGGCTAAAAAGATCCGTCTTTAGAGGCACTGTTAAAAACCGTGAAATACTTGGAAGAAACTTTTGACCCAGGTTTCAAGGAAGCAGACTGAAGAAAGTTTAACAAGTAGAATTTTAATTGGCTCACTATTAATAAATTCTTTTTTTTTTTTTTTTCCGATAGTGTCTAATTTATATATATACATTGTGGTTTTGTGCTTTAGCAGTAAGGGTGTGAAACTTGTTTGCACACATTACAATTTTTATTTGTCCTCTAAGCAAACATACTGTACAGTCATGGTGAAATGCTTATAATCAGCTGTATAATAAAGTTACACACTGTATATAGTTCTACATTGAAAAAAAAAAAAAAATCCTGTTTGTTCACAACTAGTAGTTTATGTACAAAGCGGTATTAATTTTTCTTTAGCGTTTAGGTAATTAGGCCTAATTGCTCAAGCAGTAGTTTAATGTTGTGGATCGAGTCAAAAGGATTGAAAACTTTCTAAGGTTGTAAGTTAATCGCAAAGTTAATCACTGGTTATGGTTTGAAAGTCATAAGAAGATAAGCTCACATGCATATGAAATGAAAATGAAATGTGTTTTTTTTGTTTTGTTTTTGTTTTGAGAAATCTTCAATACTTGTGAACAATTCATACTAAACATACAAAACATTAGATATGGCAATTGTATTTAAAGTAAAAAAACAATGCAACTTAATTAGTTGCATGAAAATGTTAAGTATCTGCAGGTTAAATAAGGAAATGCAGTATCATATACTTCCTTCATTCCTAATAATTGACCTTCCTCTGACATGAGATACCCCACCATTTTCCACATAATGCTGTAACATTAGTGTTGCTGTCTCTCATGCCTGCTGCTCATGTGCCAGCTTCCATGTCTACTCCTGTGTGTGCTCGTAATATGTCCACCTCCTACAACTTGTCCATGCCTGATCATGTTACTCCCTTGTGTCACTTCATGACTGCCGTTTAAATGCAAGGTGTTCCTGGAGCTGCTTCGGTGTCTACTCCCATGCCCACTTTCATGTCTGCTTCTTTGGCATTTCCTCCTCCCATGCTTGTTTCCATGCTGTGTATCCTTATGAGAACTTTTACTCTCCTGTCCTTTTGTACTTATTGGTGCGAGAGAAACCGCATCATGATTTCTGTGACTTTCAGTGAAGCAAAGTGAACAGATCAGTTGCCGGTCGGTTCGACAATAGATATCCAGGGCGAGGTTGTGTAGGAGACAGATATCCATTCGAGGCTCTTTGTTTATGATCACTATAGTGTGTTTTTCCCCAACGTTAGCTTCCTTATACCGAACCGTATGAGCCCCAGAGTCTGACTCGACACAATCCGGGCAGAATTTGACAGCTTGCCTTTTTCGTCCAGTGCACATGCTACAATGCGTGCTTGCAGGTCCGGGGTTGCGAGGTGAGCTCTCTTGCAGTCTTGCATTTTTTAATTGCTCTACCACCTCAGCAAACATGATGTTCTTGTTAAGAGCAGGCCTCGGTGTGAAGGTCTCCTTGCACTCGGGACAGCTGTAGGACACGCAGCGCTTGTCCTCGTTCCAGTAATCCTCAATGCAAGCCATGCAGTAGTTATGTCCACACGGAATTGTTACCGGATCCTCGAGTGAGTCCAAACAGATGGGACAGCTGAAAGGGTCCTGGTTCTTCGGGGCCCCCTTTGCCATTTCGCATTTAATTTTATGAAATGTGCTCAGAATGTGCTGTGTCTCAGTACAAGCTTCTGTCGAACAACAAATTAAGGAAGCCTCCTAGTTAGATTTTGTGTACATGGGTGTGGGTAGATATCTAGAAAATAAGCAAGGAGGTGTGGTATAAAGAACAGGTGGTATCACCGGTTTTACCGGTCTTTAAAACATTAGCAAGGTAATCATATGCAAAGTACTGTACAACTGCATAAAAGTTTTACTGTGGAACTGGATGTCATGAAATCTGAAGTCTGCTTTTCTTACACTGCTGTGTTCCCGCAACACTTTAAGCTACACCCAAAAAGAAAAGAAGTGCTTTAGCAGAAGGAAATACAATGCATATTTGTGCTATGACGAGAAACCGAAAGAAGATACTTGGAGCAAAGGGGATATAAAATGAGCTGATGACCAAAACAGCCAGAACACGGAGTTAAATAGGAAAAAATAAGCTTGAAAGATAAGTCTGTGCTGTGGTAAAGCTTTCAATGATTTAAATGAAATCATAAAAGCAAAAGCTTTTTTTTTTTTATTACAGTCTGAGTGATTATGGTGTTAATATTCAAGGTTTTATTTGTCTGTATGGCAAAAACTGGTAGACAGAATGAGTTGACTAGAAGAATTACAGCTCTTAGTAAACAGTTCTTAAAAATATGATTTCAGTTATAAAAAATGAGTTTATTATAATAGTATAAATCTGCCTTCAGATGATATCATTCAAATGATACAATATAATACAAAAATAATTACTTACTGGTCAATAAACAACTAAGCTATAAGAAATATTAACCAAATATTACTACAAGAAAATCATGACAAATTTAAAAATTCACAGGTGCTCAACCATTTAAATTTTTCTCTTAATACTGAACTATGCAATAGTGATTATGACTTGACCATACATTCTTTGAAACTTTGTGATTTTAAATAAACTTAATTATAAAAACATAGGCCCGGGGTTGCGATAGAAGTCAAGATATCAAACCTTCACTTTATCGTCAGTTAAACCCCCTCAATCCCGCAAGTCCTCAATGCCTCAGACAAGTCTTTAAGATATGTTGAGTCAGGATATCCATTCCTGTGGGACACACACACACAAAAACCCAGTTACAAACCAACCTTGTTATCTTTATTACAATTTAATTAATTCCAAATTTGATATTTATATGAGTGATACGGGTCAAAAATGAGCCACACTGCGGTTATATTAAAACTTCTGTTGGTCTTATCAGCGCTTTCTGTTCAATGCTACTGTCTCACCAAATCACTGCTGTGCAGGTGTGAATGTGTTATATCAGTTCACTTGTAACTGTGGTGTGAGCAAAAATGGATGCCCCACTTATGTGTTGCACAGAAGAAAAACAGCATGCTGCGATTAGTTTTTTGTGGCCTGAGGGGGTGAGGGTGCTGTTATTTATGGAAAAACATAAACAAAGGCATTTGAATATCTGCAAACATAATTTGGAATGATACTCTAAACAAGGTTAAAGTTTCTTAAACAGAATCATTACTGATGGCGAGACATGGATTCATCACTACGAGCCTGAGTGTAAAAGGCAGAGTATGGAACGGAAACATCTTCAATCGCCGACTAAGAAAAAGTTCAAAAGTCAACCATTAGCTGGAAAATTTATGCTTATAGTTTTCTGGGATTCTCAAGGGCCAGTACTGGGCGAAAAAAAGGTTGACCAATCAACATTGCTCATTAGAGTTAGATGCGTATTGATGGGCTAAAGCCTAAACTTCTGATTAAACACAGAGGGTGTTGTGATCTTGCACGACGATGCAAGTCCGCACACTTCTGCCCACAATGTCCACTCTGCAAAAACTTTGTTTTGAGGTGTTAAAGCATCCTTCCTATAATCCTGATCTTGAAAGCGAAGGACGAAAATTCACTTCTGATGAAGAAGTGAAGATTACAGTGCATTCTGCCGGCTTAGCCTTAAACATTTTTTAAATCAGGGAATACATTTAATGAGGGGAAAAAGATTGACAAAAAAGTATGTATGTCTTTTCCAAAAGTTCATTAAAATAATTTCTACAGCCAGAATGCAAAAAATTTTTGATTCCCCTTCATATTATATTTTCAGTTTCTCAGCCAAATGTGAAGAGCACAACGGCTTTGTTTTTTCTTTGCAATAAAAGTTAAATGTATCCTTTACAAATGAGAGAACTACCACATTTCCCTCTGGTCATACCTCTAATCATTCTCCAATTTGTTTTTTTGTGTTCATTTGTGTAATTAAACTCACCCACTCCTGCCTCCTGTGATTTTGGTCTTGTGTGGGATTCTGCTCCATGTTATTTTATCTCCTGGGGGAATGGTAAAGGTAAACCCTTGCTTAAATGCTTTCTCAAGGCATTTCAATAAGCCTTGCCCCTTTGAAACGAGTGGCAAATAGGCATCAAATGAACCTCCTTGAAATGGTAGTCCAGGGTTAGGATGTTCCTCCTGTGAGAGGTACAAAGTAGATATGGGAATAAAAAATATATGATAAAAATGTCATTTCTAATATAAAATATAATATGGGTGGAAAGCAGACATACTCCCTGAATGCCGTCAGGTATGGAGTAGGTAATCTTGACTGTTCTGTATTGCTCAAAGCCTGGCAGCTTCACCGACAACTCCGTAAACCTCATTGTGCCCTGAATGCCTTGTTCCTGTTTTGGTCTTTTGCCAGCCTCTTTTGCTTTGAGCTCTTCTGTATTCTGATCCTCTTTGAGTGGATGAACTTGCGTTTCCTTTGAAGCTTTTCTGGCTTCATTCACTCTAGTGCATTCTGTACACTGAGCATGAAGTAGAGTACAGTCGGAGCAGAGAACAACACCACAGCTTGTTGGCGTACCATTCTCTCCACACACACACGTTCCCAACTGTTTACAGACTGGAAAGTTGGTCTGTTTCAAAGGCAGAGTAGTTGCTTTTTGGCTTTTCTGGACTGTGAGTGATGAAGGCTTCTGCCAGTCATCCCTCGGTCCCAGCGGCACTCCACTTACCTCAGAAAATTTGCCAGGTAATAGGCTGATCTTGCATATTTCCAAATCTGAAGCTTTCTTAAGTGTATCCTTGGCCACTGGCTTTGGTGATTGCACATAACTTGCAATCATGGACTCAAATTTGCATCCTTTTAGTCTGTCTTTTGCAGCACTCTCACTATTAGCTTTGGTCTGATATGGTCTAATCTGACTAATCTGGTTAGCTAATGCATTTGCTTGACTTGGATCTATACTTCCGTGATGGGTGTAGGTATTGACCAAAGATTCAGAATGAGATAATCCATTAGGAAACAATTCTTTTAACATTTCAATGGCTTGAAAACACTGAGATTTAGGTCCCATCAGAAAAATGGCATCCTTTACATACTGCAGTACAATTTTGCTGAAGTGTGAACGTATGTTCAAGCAACATTCCTTCAACATATCATTGCCTTCAGTCACACCAAGATCTGCCAGTTTAAGATTTTGGACACAAAAGTCTGAACCTATCCCATCAACTAGCTTTTGAAGCTCATGCTGACATTCTTCAACCTTGGATGATGCTGATCCCTTTAGAATAACCATGGTCTTAGACTTGTCTATGTTGGTCTCTGACACTTGGAGATCAGAAAGCAGAGACTTTAGATCAGACTGGTAAGCCTCTTTTATATAACTCCATCTCAGTGTAGGTACAATGATGTCCTTTGATACAGTGCTGCTTTTAAGTGCCTGTGCAGACATCCTATTTAGGCTACTGGATCTGGGTCTCCTAAAAGAATTTTTTGCAAGATATGACTTCTCGTCAGTTAAAGTCTTCGGTATCATCTGTTTTTGTAATTGCTGGCCTGAAAAACTATTTGCCCTTCGTAAGGAAGAAGTAGAGGTGGTTGTAGAGTCTATTGTGGGTCCTGTAGGCAGTTTCTCAAGCCGTGTAAGGTCATTCATAGGTGTGTTAAGTGGAGTTATAAATGCAGGTGCCACTCGGGGGGTAACAATTACAGAATTTGTTTTGTCTTTGTTTGAGACCTGACTACTGTTTTTCAATGTGCCTGTAAGGGATGGTGGCTCCATTGTCTGAAACAGGATATCATCTTCCACATTATTTACACCAGTGTATTTGAAAGCACCAAACTGAGAAGTCCTGTTTTGGTCACTATTGACTGTAACTGCATTACCAAGTAAGGAATTTGTGGATAGATTTGGTCCGGAATTTGATGTTTGAATGGCTTTGGTTAAATCTTGGCACTCTTTTGATCTTCCTCTTTCTATATGGCCAAACCCCAGTAAGCCCATGTCAGAGTTCTTAAATCGAGCAGCCAGTCTGTATTCCTCCCCAGTCCTTACTCCCCTCTCAGCATCAGAGACTCTCATTTTAGGGGTAATTGTACTGCTTTCACTATTCACTACGACCATCTGCATTGTCTCTGATTCAGCAATCGGGGTGTAGGAGCTCGAAGGAGATGATAGAAATGAGATTTCTTGCTTTGCTCTTAAATTCTCATTAGGTGAACCAAACTGCAGGATCTGTTTGGCCTGAGAGACTTCACTGCTCTCACCTACAATATAAACATGGGTCTGATCATAGCTGATGAGCACTTTGGGCAGTATTGACTCTACGTCCCTAAATGCTGCAGTTTGTTCTCCATCCAGCTTAAGGGCACTTCTTGGAATCTGAGTTCTTCTCAAATTACCCTCCACCTGCTGGTAAAGTTGACTTAGCTCTTTGCGGGCATGGTTTAGGTGTTTTTCTGCTTTTGACCCAGTTTTGCCGTTTGCATTGGATTGCAAATACAGTGTGGTGACCCCTGCGGATGTGACATCAACCACGTGGACGCCATGGTTTTGTAATATACTCTGGTACTTCTCACTTCTGTTGCATAGATATGCAAATACATCTGCCTCCATGATTAGGGAAAGTGCCTCCACACTTACTGCATCTACCCAGTCTTTTAACTTCTCATCAGAGTGTGTTTCTGCCTGTGATTCTTTTACACCGTTTGCATTTGAACATTCGTGATGCAAAGAAACATCTCCACCAAAGTGAGGTCCATGGGATTGGTCTGAAGGGTCGTCTTTTCCTTTATGATGTAAATGGACTCTATCACTTTCCTCATGTGGCGGTTCAAAGTCTACAAGAAGCTCTGTCAAGTATGATACCACTTCGTTAACCTCTGTATAGCATCCTTTTAAGGTGCAGTGCCTCTGAGGCTTAATGTAATTAACAGTGAGATCTGGAAATTGTTCAGTGATGTTTTTTATAGTTTCTTCACCCAATGGCAAACGCTTGCAATCTATTGTCACAGACATATCAAGTATGGCCTGCAGAGAGATGTCAGAAAAAAAAGAAACATGAAAAACATAACAGGACACCATTTATATTTCTAGGCTTAAGAAGATAAATATGTAATTGATTCTTGTCCTTCTAGCATACCTTGTTCAGGTGCATTGACTCCTGCCCAGGAAAACTCAAAGAAAGGTCATACAGCTTTCCATCTACCTCTAAAACGTGTGGACTATGACTGCACACATTGAGAGCAACTGTAGGAAGTCAGAAAAGGAGAAAATAAGCAAATGTGTACATAATCAAATGGGGAACAATATGTATAGATATTATTCTTTTACAGTCATGGAGACATATACATATAATAAAATATAAATGAATCAGTCCAGAAAAATCTCAAATGGGAACCCTTATCTTGCTGTAATGGTAAGTATGCTACAAATACTTTGTAATTCTTTAATCAGACTGGTCATACTGTAGTTCAGATGTGATGTGTGTCTCTTATGATGTTTGTGAGTTATTTTATTTTATTTATTTATTTTTAATAAAATCATCACTGGTTGTCAATTACATTCCATTGCCTGTCTCATCTCTTACACTGTGCAGTTTTGTCAGTGGTGCAGGCTTGTGTCTATAGGTGCTATGGGAAAACATTCAAAGTAAAAATATGCCACTGAATATTGTACATTGTACTTGTGCACACCATATAGAAAACTTGAAACTTCTCACCATTTCTACTGTAACAACTTGTACAAGGACGTGTAAGGCGGATTCTTGACAAATCTCATTAAAAACATGCCTAACTGTTATATGGTGACTTTCTCAGGGGTCTGAGTGAAGTCCCTAGTGTGAGTCAGAGATAAGCCTGTGCCTTCAATATTTCCAACAAGGGTGAAGAGAGAGTGAATTTAAATTCTTGCAATGCCAGTAAATGCAAAAATGCAAAAAAAAAAAAAAAAAAAAAGGTTTCACAACAGTAAACAGTTAAATAGCACAATTAATCATTCAATTAATCTTTGGCAAATTTTGTGGTTCAAGAGAAATAAAGCACTTCACGCTGTGCTATTACTGGAAAATACTTTAGGGTGGTAACACATTGTTAACAATGTTGCCTTGCACTTCCAAGGTCCAGGTTCGATTCCCACCTGGGGGTCTGTATGCATGGAGTTTGTACGTTCTCCCCATGCTTGGTGGGTTTCGTCCAGGTACTCCAGTTTCCTCCTACAGTCCAATGACATGCAGATTGGGCTAATTGGTGGTCCCAAATTGCTTGTAGTCTGTGAATGCATGTCTGAATGTTGAGGTCCAAAACGGCCATAAAAATGGGAATAAATACAGTGGTCACCATTGGCCTCCATTGTTCCTAGATGTATGGATGGAAATACTCTACCCTGTCTCCATGTTCCTGGTTCATCCATCCATTATTTACACCAGGCATCCTGCGTAGGGTTATGGGTGACTTGGAGTCTCTCTCAGGGAACTTAGCATAGGCTGCAGGATACACCCTGCACAACCCACATCAGGGCACACAGACAATCCAATAAGCCTATGCTGCATGTATTTAGAAGTATCCTGTTCGAGGAGAGCACAAGGAGAACAGGCTAACCACTAAGCCACAGTGGTGAGTGCTAGTATGTTTTAATTGTTGTTAGTCTTTCGACTGCTCCCATCAGAGGGTCGCCACAGCAGGCCGCACAACAATTTGGCACAGGTTTTACGCCGGAAGCCCTTCCTGACGAAACCCGTTTCATCCGGGCACTGCATCCAGTGGCTGAGGTTTGGGGTTCGGCTAGGAATTGAAACCAGGCCTTCCACAGTGCAGGAGAGAAACCTACCACTGAGCCACCAATACCCCATGTTATAGTCTATGACTTTGTCTGCATGTGATAAAGTGATAAAAAAAATATAAAAAAAAACAGTTTGCCAACATAATCATTATGAATCATGCATCATGAATACTCTTTAGAACGGAAGAGGAAGTGACCTCGGCTATCTTCAAACGTGATGACGGCACATGGATCTGCTGCTTTAATGCTGATGGATGAGATCTCTCCTCCTCCGTTCCGCTCGCGCAGAAAATGGATCATAAGCTTATCTTCTAGCCGCTCGCGCTCCATGTCGGCGGGAAGCCCTCGTACGCATACCGTATGCCTCACTTCCGCCATCTGCTGGACAAACGCGATATGGACGAAACAAACAAACGAAACAAGGGGGGGGGATCTTAATCATTACTATTACAATTATTTTAACGTAGACTCGTTTATTTATTTAATAGAATTGTATGCAGAGATATTAATGAGCCAACAAATTAGACTAAAACACAATAGATATTTTTTCCCTCAAAAATCAGGAAGACATTTCGCCTATGCGCGAGAAATGCAACAGGAAGTTTACCTTCGTGTCTGATTTAAATGACTTTATTAAGCGGTTCCTGAGGTAAACACTGCTCAATCAGATGTCCTCTGTTTCTTTATTCGACCACTGTGCCGCATTGTTTGCCTTTTGTTTATCCCTCACCCATTCAAACACAGTATTCTCTCTCTGCGTGTGTGTGTGGGAGAGTGTGTGTGTGATGCAGAAAGGAAAGTGAAAGAGTGTCGTAGTTATGGAGATTTAAAGAAATAGCCCCAACCACAGTGCTGGAGTGGAAAGTGAGTTAGTATGAGGCGCCGTATAGGGCTTAAATCAAACTTCACTCATGCACACACATATGAAACACTTGCATACACATATATG
>JAOVVA010000026.1:22237842-22249473 GCA_028565275.1 Leiocassis micropogon | reverse complement strand
CACACAGTAAAGGCGAGAGAGAAAGAGAGCGTGTGTGTGTTTGTGTTTGAACAGGCGCGGTGTCAAATTATGCGCGCGCACACATACACACACTGCAGCGCAAGAGAAAGAAAAACACACACACACACGCGGATGTTGATTATACCAGTAAGAGACGAGCACTAAGACCCAGCAGGGGAGACGATTACCCGCAGCGCAAGAGAGAAAAACCGTTGTGATGACGCAACGCTCGGTGTCAAAACAAGAAGCGCATGCGTTATACATGATATTCGGTGCTCGTAAACCACGACAACGCTCGTTTTTTAAGTCAAAATTTATTGCAAATCTTTGCTCGTCTTGCGGAACACTCGTAAACCGCGTTACTCGTAATTCGAGGTTCCACTGTATCCTTATTCTCTCTCTATATATATTTTAGATTTTCTTACAATTCTAAACAAACTCAGCAGATAGTTTGCTCCTACCACACAAGGTGTTCTTCCTGCCAATGTGTGAATAGTTTAGAGCATGCCATCTGTAGGTTTATATATAGGAACAGCAACATTGTACCACTTTAAATGCAAACGTACATATAAATGAAAAATAGGTTAGTTAAAAATGGCATCAGTGTGGCAATACATGAATTGCCACACAGAAGAATTGTGATATGTATGTTTTTTTCATCTTTACTGATAACTGTAAACACTCGGGAATAAAAGGATGAAAAATAGGGGGTTGAAATTTCCACCATTTATTTAAAAATAAAAGTGTCCCTATAGAGAAAAATTGAGAACCACTATTTTGGACTGTACTATATGCCATACACTGACTAAAACACCATGTATGTAATTATAATGTGCGTATACTATACACATGAGTTCTGATCATTTAACGCATGGCGTCCTGTGTACATTACTTTTAGCTTTGGGTGGAAACTCGGTTCAGTGTAATGTACATTTCCAGGGCTTGTATGCATTACATCAAAACTTAAACATCACTCTTTGTCCTCAGTAAATACTTCTCCGGGCGTGAGCGTCAGATTAAGCTGATCTATCAAGGGCAGCTGCTTCAGGACCCACGACGCACACTGCTCTCACTCAACATCACTCACAACAGCGTGCTGCACTGCCACATCTGCCAGGCCCAGAGTCCAGCCTTGGCCCAGGCAGAGCCAGACGACAGGCAGGGTTCTCAAGCTGGGTCGGGTATCAGCGGGGGCCTGCGCTCAGCTTCTCTCTGGATCAGCACGGGCAGCCTGGTGGTCCCAGTGTTTGTCGTGCTGCTAGCCGTGGTCTGGTATTTCCGTTTCAACTACCGGCAGCTATTCACGGCGCCGGCCACCGTCTCTCTGGTGGGAGTCACCGTCTTCTTCAGTTTCCTCATCTTCGGCATGCACAGCCGCTGAATATACAGACAGAAAAAGGAATAACAAAAGAAGGCAGGTTGTTTAAAAAAAGAAGTGAAAAGAAATCGGGGTGAAAGATGTCTCTGTGAGTTGAAATGCATTTAATGGAATAATTATAATGTGAAAAAGCAGATGCTGCGTGATGAGGAGAAGGAATGGTAGCAGACAAAGTACTCAGGGAGCCTTTTGGCTTCTGGTGCCATTTAGATGCGTGGTGTGTCTGGGTGTGTAGGAGAGAGAGAGAGAGAAGAAGTGTGTGTGTGTGTGTGTGTATATGTGTGTGTCTAAGGATTTCCTCATGGGTGATTAGGGAGATATTTTGCTGTAATTATGCTTTAGATTCATGTAATCTTTATAGTAATTTAATCTCAACACGAGGATAATTTTTTTCCCCTCAAGTCACTGTTTCAGCTCTTTGTCATGGATTAACTTCTATGCCAGTTTTTCTCGTCATTGTTTAAAAGAACAAGCTCCAACCTAGTCTCTAATCTATCATATCTGTAGCATCCAGCCTGATTCTCTGCACTGAGAAAAGAGCTGCAAGCCTGTTTAGTCAGAACTCATCGACTAAGATCAGATTTTGTCTATCCATGCAACAAGAGAGTTTTTTTTTTTTTTTGTAATTTAAGAAAGAATTCCACAAAACTGTTACATGTAAAATTATGTTTATTAATATAATTCAAACCCTTACTTATTATAATGTCTTTCTTCCTGCCCCTTTCTTCTCATCATCGCAATCAATGTAAAAGAAAGTTATGTTACGTTGCTGAGCACCTTAACTTCCTGCACCCTTTCCAGTAAACACATGATGTGATAGATGGACATTAGGTTGGGAAACTCCATTGTTCAGTATTCCACTCATGACTGTTTTGTTTCTATACATGCATCACTTCAACTGTACAGTTCCACTGACCACGCGATACACAAACCAGTAAACCCAGAGGGTCATATTTGTAACCAAACTTTAACAAATAATCTTACTTTCATAATAACGAAGTGCATTTTTGTGTTATGCTAATCATTTAGCATATTTATTTTCTGAGTATGTTTTGTATGATTAACGAGTGTGCATAGCATACTAGCTCCTTTGTTTCTGTTCATGTTTAGGTTTCTTGAACAGTATTACCTTTGAGGTGGAAAAAAACAAACAGAACATTATTTTAGTTTCAATACTTGGAATGATTTGTTCTTTAGCAATACACATTGTGCTTTGTGCACACATGAATCGAGTTATTATAAAAAAAAACAGATAACAAACGATAATTTAGTTCTGTAAATAAAAAGTGTATTCTGTACATAATATAAAAAAGTGACAATTAAATCTCGTTTGACATCGATGGGTGTGATCACTTGGTCGTATAACGATAGTGTCTTCGCACATTTCGCTGCATTTTGGCAGGACCTGGCATGGGATGAAACTGGGATTTGAGGTATGTACAACTTGTTAAGAGTTACAGCGAAAACTCTGTATACTAACTGAATTCGTTTTTGGTGGGGAGATCTTAAGATGAAAATTTGTATTGCGATATGAATTTTCCTGTAAGAAATAATATATTTAAAAAATATTTCTAACACTGTAATCATATTTTTGCATATAAAAATAAAACATTTAGAATAGACAAGGAAATGAAGTAAAATATAAAAATAAATACACATTAAACCTATGATCCTTAATGCTTTTTAAGCGATTAATTTTTTTATTTTAAATAAAAGTCCCTCCCTTTTTTACTTGCTGACTTGGGACCCATGATGCTATAAATCTTTTACTAATCACTAAATCTTTTGCAAAATGGCAAAAAAAAAAAAAATTGGCTTAACACTGATGCTAACAAGTTTTGAACCGCTCTTGGACATACAACTCCGTCAGCGTTTGGTTGTGTACGGTTTGTATGCTGATGCAAAATTTTAATTTTTAGGCCAAAAAGGAAAGGCATTCGTATGATGAGGTTATGCTGTATATAATGATTAAAAAAAAAAAATTCTGTCCACTGTGAAGTAAGTACTGCAGCACAAACACCTGACTGTATTTTTTTAATAATTACATATAATTTATCTTAGAGAAGATTTTAGAAACATTATTATTTCCGTGAGTGTGGGAGTCAAGGATCATAAATTTTCTTAAATAAATAAATAAATATTTTAATTAATCTTAATTTTGCCCCAAAGCACCAATAATTTCTGGTGCTTTCCCCCCATTTTTTGTAGGAACAAAATCTCTGGCTCCTTAAGTGTGATACGAAAGACACATTCCAGTTGAGACGTGGTCCTGAAATACATCAGGCTTTATTTACAATACCACAGGATGTGCAGGCCAGCATTGAAAAATTACAACACATCCATACACACAGCACAACTTCCTATGTACAGATAAGCAATGGTAGAATCTTCTCTCCCGCTATCACACAAACGTTTATACAGACTTTAAATCTGAATCCACAAATTACAAAAATAAAGATGAAATAAAAACAACAATAAGGCTTTGTATTTACTCCAAACGAAGTGCATTTACATTTATCAGAAGACGTGCTATTTTTTAGTGCTTCAGTGTAAAACGAGATGAAATAAGTGCTCTCAAGACCAAAAAGAGATAAACGTGCACATTTCCAGACCACACGAGGATCACTAACACTAAATTTTACACTGTAAATAAATAGTGCAATGTGTACTGAATAATAATAGCATGTTGATTGAAAGAGAATAATTTGGCCTGAAGCTACAACAGTGATTATCAAAGAAGCATTATTTAGTAAGACGCTGTAGGACTGTTCTGAAACGGTATCGTCGATTCAGAGGCAGCGACATTCTTTTTGTGTTTTTTGAAGCCAAACCGTTAATAGGATGATTTAAAATTATCCATCACACGCATATTGGTTCACTTTAGTCCAGACATGCTACAGCACATTTCTACCAACCACAAGTCGACATAACCCCGATATTTAAGTGCACGTGACACATATGCCAACACAAATCCTGATTTGAAACAGCAAAGAAAATAATAATTCAGTGTAACGATCATGATGGAGTTTATGGGTTATGCTTTTAGTTCATCAGGTCATCATAAATATTAGGGGCTGGCGGAGGTGGAGGTCTGGGTCTCTTCTTACGATTTGACAGGGCAAGTGCATTCTGGGAGTTGCCGCTGCTGCTAGTGCCTGCCGCACCCAGTCCAGTCACACTGCTGCTTCCTCCTCCTCCTCCTCTCTCTCGTTCTCCTCGCTCTCCTGTTTTTTCCCTCTCACACATTCCAGCACTACTCACAAGTAGAGAGCTAGGCTTCTTCTTTTTCTTAGGTCTCTTAGAGTCTGAGTTATTGGTACCTGTGAGAAGCAGAACAAAAGAATGTATTACGAGAAGATAGATAGGAGTACAGTGCTGTGAAAAAGTATACCCTTCCTGAATTTGTATTTTTTTTCTTATTATTTGTCACAATTTTTTCACTGATGGAGATCAAAGAAATTTGAATACTATACAAAGATAACCAGAGTAAACAAAAAATGCAGTTTTTAAATTATTATTCTTTTTTTTATCTTTTAACAGACAGATTCCATTTAAGTGATTTCTTGAGAGGATTGGCAATAATCAAGCAAGTGGTATTTAACTCAGCTTTCCAAAAATCATGATTAATTAAAACAAGCAGGGTTTCCACATATGGCCATGAAGGTTTGAACAGCTTTTTTCCCCCTTAATAAATGATACCATCAGTTAAAAAAAAAAAGCATTTTGTATTTACTTGGGTTATCTTTGTGCAATATTAAAAATTAGTTTGATGATCTCAATCATTTAAGTGTGACAAATATGCAAATAAAATAATACCCAACCATGCAAAAAAAAAAAATTTGCCTCCTTCCTGATTTATTATGTTTGAGTGTTAGGGGTAATACAGGTGTTATTGTGCATGTGTGTTTTATGGCTTTTAGATATGTTTAATTGAAATGTATTTTTAGTTACCTTTCTATTTTTCTCACAAAACCATTATTAGTAGTAGTGCTGCACTGTATGTTCTACATTTCACATTGGCCATCTCTAACTCATTTTATACATTTTTCTTTTTTTACTCAACATTGTTAACACTAAACTCACCAAGCATTGTTTCTAAAACACTATACTTATACTGGGAAGGGCCTCTCTTTTCTCTCAAAACAACCTCACTTCTTCAAAGGCATGGGCTTCTCTTTGAGATTGCAGTCCACGTTGGCATGACTGCATGACGAAAACTCAGCAGGTTTTTCAGGTGTACTTTGATCCTGTAAATGTCACACTGCCAAAAATCCCAACCTCCCAAAGATGTTCTGTTGGATTCAAAGGTCATCACTCATTGTTTGTGTTTATGAAACCAGTTTGAAATGGCCTTTGCCATTATTATGCTGGAAATAGCCATTAGAAAATAGTAAATTGCAGCTTTGGAACAATGCACATGCTCAGCAACAATACTCCGCTGTCTCTAAGCTGACAGAAGTGAAACCCAACATGGCCCATCTGCCTTAAGATGCATTCTGTGATGCCTTTCTGCTCAACACAATTGTACAGGGTGGTTATTTGAGTTAATGTATCCTTTATCCTTACTGCACCATTCTGATTACACTCTAGTGACTGCAGTGTGTCTGGAGATCACCAGTTATGGAAATACTCAAACAAGCCTGACTGACTGGAATTAATATTCATGTTTCAAGAGGGTCAAAATCACTGAGATCACATTTATCCAGGTCTGCTGGTTGATGTGAACATTGACTGAAGCTCGACTAGCCTCGATCAGCATGATTAATTCTAATCAGCCACATAATTGTCTGAGTAGATAATTTCATGAATGAATAGATGTGTGTGTTCCTAATAAATCGTAATATATGCACATTACATAGGTCTTTATGTAAATCAGTTGCTAAGGTGCTCTAAAGCGGTTGCTAGGGTGTGGCTTGACCGCTTCATAATCATCCTGATTGATTGGTTGCCTGAGTAAATTGAGCCCCATTTCTTGCAAGCCTCTTGGTGGTCTCAATGTAAGTCTATGGGATGTTTTGGGCAGGGGCGGTTTATCCCCCACCCCTTAGGAGCTAAGTCATAGCACCCCATTCCTGAATAAACCGCATGATTTGACACCTCTTTCATGGGTCTATGACAAACAGTGCGGGACTAGTTATGCGACTAAGTTTATATGGAAGAATAGTATTTTTTTTTTAAAAGCCTGCTAGATAATACAAGTGATGCTTTGCTTAGCAGGCACCACTAATAATAATAAAAAGAATGTGCTAAACAAACATTTTAAATGTATTTTCCTATGTTACATGACCGGTCAATCTGCTAAAAATGTAGATTTCTTTCCTTGAATAAATACACTACCAGTCAATAATTTGGACACACCCTCTAACTCCATAGCTATTCCTGATTTTTATTTCTTTACACATTGTAAAGCAACGCTAAAGGCGTCCAAAATATGCAATGACGTACAGTAATATTATCTGATCAGTTGATATTGAGATGTATCTGCTACTTATGGTCTGTAACGCCTTCATAATGGCTCTAATCTGAGGTGCTGTTTGTTAATTGGTGATGTTTAAGGTTTGTAACTCTAAATGATCTTCTCCTCTGCAGCAGAGGTAAGTTTTGGTCTTGCTTTCCTGGGAAGGTCTTCGTGAGAGCCAGTTTCATCATGGTGCTTGATGGGTTTTGCAAATGCACTTGACAATACCGTTCTTGCTAACTATTCCAAATATTCCAAGACAAATCAGTATTGTCCTAGAATGTAGAAAATAAATCCTTATGTCCAAACGTTTGAAGGGTACTGTACATGTACTGTACATCTAAATCTCCTAATCATTTTATTGTGTATCGTGGGGTATTACTCACTCGCTTTAGAGGACGCAGAGTCTGAAGGTGAGATGTCAGATGAGCCATCCCACTGGAGGCGGGACATGATTAGCTGTCCATCAGGAGTGTCATACCCGTCATTATCCAGCACTGATTCGGGGTCGGGCAGTGTTGACCTGTCAATTAACAAGCCAGGATCAGTACAGACATAAATAAAACTAAAGAAATAAATCCAACTATTACGCTGTTGTCGTTTCACTTATTGTCACATCTAGACTTGCATGTCAATCATGAATAACGTCCAATATGATATTGTGTCTATGGTAGCAGCTAATTAAGGGGTATGACAGATGCGCTCTATAATCTAGGGCAAAAAATTAAAAGAATAAGAAAGGCATAATCATTGATACGGAGAAACTTTCTGTAAGGAGATGTTTATTAAATGTATCCCAGGGGAGGAGTCTCTAGTCTCAGCATTTTGTGATAGATAAAGCAGGAACTAATTTTCTTAATAACTAAAAAACTAATTATTAACTGGTGACCTGTTGTGGTAGAGGTTGAATAAAACAATTTAGATTGTGTCGATATTTGTAAAAATAATCCTTTTCCTTGATTATTTTTCTTTAACAGCACTCCCAGTCATGCTTTATTATTATCATAGTGCATAACTTCTGTTATAAAGTATAAATGCAAAATAGCGCTGAATAAGCAAACATTCAGCTGTTGGTGATGGAAGCACTAATAGTCTGTGTTTACATGTAAGCTCTTTGGGCAGGCCTTCCATTTTTATAGTAAGTGGATTCCAGGCTACATAAACAGATTAGTGAAACAGATCAGTTCCACTACAGGGGAAATTGGATGTAACTGCTACAAATATTGAGCTATGAATGTCAGACCTAGACATACTGTATCTCACCAAAGGGCATCAGTGGGACATACATAAAATGGGAAGAAGAGGAACAAAGGCAGGAGGGACGTAGAGGTGATCTCAATTCAGAAACTAGGTCATCACTTCCACTTGATCTTTTATGACACCGAGGCAGAGAGGTTATTTAAAATAGTCCAAGCTTAAACAAGGCGACACATATCTCACCTAAACATGTTTAAATTTTCTGCTGTTTAACTGTAAAAATGTGTGAAAATAAACTGAGGAAGTGAGAAGCTTTCCAAATTGTAACTGGGACTTTTCAGCCTGAAGGCCATTAAGTCAGGGAGGGAGGGTGAAACTCACGCGGACGACCCCAGGAGGAAAACTCTGACTGCCCTCCTCTGCTCGTCCGTGTGCTGGGGACAGCGCTGGGACCTGTCAGGACACGATGTGGCATTATGCACTGCATCACACACACAATCTGGAGACACAGGCGTGTCTGCCAGCAACCAACAGGGTGCGAGAGGTTAGCTATTAACAGTTAGGACTAGCCTTGGGTGCTGGCAGAAGTCTAATGAGTCCCATCTTATGAACAACAGGCAGTGCTTTAAAACAACTGCGCACCTGTCCAATTGAAATGGAATGTACCTTCAATCAGGATGGAAATGCATCAGAAAAGATAAGCCAAATGAAACGATAACTTGTATTTTAAATTCATATTTTTACTCAATTAATATTTGTATTAAGTTGCCACTTGTGTTCCATAAAACCAGTCCCAAAATGGACACGGTCGTTTCCATTTACACAAATGAAAAAGATCATGTCATTACAAGACACATGCTAAATCACATACAACCCTAGATCTGTACACACAAGCGTACATACAGACAAAATCCACACACAACTTAGATGCATCTTTGCGCCCCACTCTTTGTTCATGAAAAATAGTATGGACTTAATAATATTTTGTATTTTGCAGATTCAATTATAGATATGTTATAGATAATGTTTTTCAAAGGCAGGCTTTTTGGTACCTAAAGATACAATTTTAAAAATTGGTTGTTTATGTAACAGCCCTCAGCAGCAACCTCATTTCCCCTCTCGTCTGTTCCATTCACTCAGCATTCAGCATCACCAGTATACTAATCACCGGCCTAATCATCTGTCATCATCTGCACATGTTTCTCACTGGTTCATGTCTCAAGTTAGATGGTTTTATCCTTGAATAATTTATTGATCACTGTATGGCTTAACAAACAAACCAAAATTTCTTGGAAACTGGTCAGGTACATGGACTGGACTGGAAATGAGAGATAAAATCTAAAGAACTAAATGAATCCCGGAGAAGTACTTCTCTCGACTATGTTAAAATTACAAGAAAGTCTGGCTCTTTGTACGCAAAATATGAAAAAACGAGGGGTGACGTATATACAAGACTTATATAAGACATATATAAACGTTCTAGACTTTCTATAGACATAACTTCCTAGACATATTTTTTTAAGTAGTTTAAGTTATGGAGGCCAAGATGTTTCAACCGATTCCCATCCACTATCTCTTGAAACCTTTCTCAGCTATCACACAGGAAGGCTGAGGCATGACATGACGAAAATATTTGAAGATATGTGAAAATAACAATGTTTAACATAATGCGTCACAGTGCAGAACATCACATGCAAGAGTGCTATCTGCCCTCTTCCACATACTGTACATGAGGTCACAGAAACCTACAGACTCGAGTATTAGAAATGCGTTTTCATTAAAGTTGTTCTACAGTACATATTAACTATTTATATTAAGCTGATTGGGCTTTTTTCATGAATAACCAAACACGGCAATAAATCTTTTTTTTTTATTATTAATTAATCACTAAAATGTAATGGATAACTTTCATGCTAAAATGAAAGGGTTGTACAGTATAACTGATGATATGCAGTGTTTGAAGCCTTTCTCATGCAAAAATTGCTAGAATTATGAGGAAAATGAGAACAGACTTTTTAAATATTGATTTAACTGAGGTTTTATTCAATCCTACACCAGGATAGGCATCTAATCTCTTTGTCTGATCAATCACTGATAAAATAAGTCTGGACTTATTTAGGACTTTAGCCGTGTTAGTACAGAGGGCTGTACTTTCTTTTAAAGTTATGTGTAGTGTGTTTACTTGTTAGGTTGTGAGCACAAGGCTCTTTTACTTAGAGGAAGTTGTTTAAGGAGGGTCTCACTTACCGTGTGCACATCTTTTTAGTGTGCTCTGATACGACCCCACATTGCTAAGAAGAGAAAAGCTTCCGTTAGTGGCAGCATTTAGTCAACTTAAACAAGCTTTGAATCATATCTCTCAGTATATTTCACTACTGAAATTAGTCCTACAGCAAGGAATGGGGAGGAAAAAAAACAAGTTGATGGAACGTTGCGAATGTAATTATACAGTCACTACTGTGTTATCATATTAATTCACATTATACTACAAAACCACAAGCACTTCAGTTAAAAGGGGAAATACTGTATACAGGCTGATTAGGTGAACAAAGAGCTACCGTGGTCAGGAGAAATGTGAGCTCCTCTGGCCCCAGAGTCTCGTAGCTGATCCCAGAACTGTAGTACTATAAAGAAAAGAGCAGAAACGATCATGGCAGTCAAACCCACAGTGTGTTAATAAAGGTTATTTACTGTAAGAACAACACTAATATGATCCAACAAATACCTTGTTGTACAGATCTGGATTTACGCTGCTGCTGAGCTCACCTGTGGAGAGGATAAGAGAGAAATTATTTTCTGGAAGAAGTTCAAATTGCATAAGCATGAGTTTTTAAATACGAATAATAAAAAAATAACACATGATAGAGTGTGCTGTTTTAGGAAAATAATCATTAATGATGGTCCCATAACTACACATCATGAACTGGAAGATAGAATATACAGTAAGATACAATATGACACAAGATGAGTGCTGTTGTGCTGGATATCAGCACGGCTGTGATGTGGTTGTAGGCACGAGGGCACAGCCCGAACCGCTCAGATGCAGTTCTGTTAGCTGAACGAGAAGACAAAGTGTTGTTTAAAACAGACACATTTATCAGATGTGTTTTTTTGCTGAAATGCTTCTGTGACTGTTTTTTTATATGGGGTTTAGAAGGCATTGTAGATGAGACAAGTCCATGAGACAAGTCCCTTGTTCCATATGATAAGTTAGTTCCTGTTATTACGTTACCAGCTTTAAAATATAAAAGACACAACTTTTCAAGTTCCTGAAAAACAGGAAAAAGGAAAACTTCTGAGGGTTAAAAAGTGCCTAATTACCTTATTTTAAATATCAGCATTTTTAATCTGTTTATCATCATCATACTGTCTCCATGTATAGAAAACTTGATCAAGCAAAGAAAAAATTAAAATGACCGGAAATTGTTTAAGTTTGCTAGGGAGCATAAAGATTAGACTTTGAAACAATGGTAAAATGTCATGTGATTTTCACTTCCACACATGAATTGGCCAGCACACTGTAAATGTGCTCTAATGAAAAATTAGTGTATGTGATTTTTCTTTGGCCTGACAGTGTTTAATAATTTATCCAGGAAAT
>JAOVVA010000026.1:22217403-22237742 GCA_028565275.1 Leiocassis micropogon | reverse complement strand
TAAATGTGCTCTAATGAAAAATTAGTGTATGTGATTTTTCTTTGGCCTGACAGTGTTTAATAATTTATCCAGGAAATATTATGAAACATTTTAACTCACCATTTTTATGTTTTAGCGACTTGGACCTTCTGGGGGAATTTGGATTCTGTGGAGCCACAAGTAAATAAGATTTAAAAGCTACACAATTTGTACTAAAGCACACAAACAGCATTACTCACATGTGTGTAGTATAAACTTTTTTCTATTGTAAATCTAAAGAACATTTCTGCATCCATCCATGATGAAACTTACAGTTCGCATTAAAGGCTAATCTGTAAACTCAGACAAAACTTAACAAAACATTAAAATACCTTGTCTGACTTCCTCTTCTTGGCTGTAGGGACCAAAAAAAAAAAAACTTTAAAACCTCCAAAAGTGATTTTAATGGTTAAGATTTACTGTATGACGAAGACATAGTTGAAATAAATGACTGAGTAAGCTCACGTTTCTTTTCTGAACCATACGACCAGTCGTTGTCATTGATGTCATCGTTGTCCTCTTGGTCACTTTCTGACTTGCTTGTGTTGTTGCTGCTGGCTATCCTAAAGACACACAGGATGTATACAACGTTCTTAAAATAGAAATTCTGCTGACCTTTATGTCTAAGCGAGATTATAGAGATGGGTTTTGATGAATAATTTAACATTTCACTAGTGTTTATCATTTTATTGGAACAGCTAAATGAAAAAAAAAAAAACAACATTTAAGCAATTTTCCTAAAATATAGTTAAGAAGGATTTGATTTCTGAAGGTTGCATCATTAATTGTGCACTGGAGCTCCCAGCACTGGAACTCTGTCACAGTTGCATCTGAATTGTAATATACATGCAATTCAATTAAAATTAATGGTAATATTCTTGCCCTGAGTTTAATTTTTTAAGTATCAAGCAATTTTTTAAGTCAGGGCAAGAATATTACCAAATTGCATTAAAAGAACAAATGACATTTTATTCATATAGCACTTTTAACAATGGCCATTGTCTTGATTTAGTTGATCCAAGATGGTCGCTTTTGTAACTTTACAACATTCATTAATTCCTTTACGAACATTTTTAAAAAGAAATTATAGTACAAAATATTCTGCAAACAACTTGATATATGCAGATAAATATGGCAGGTTTTTGCAAAACGTAAAAAACAAACATAAGACAACAAAAACTCGGCTGAAGAGCTACATGTAAGGTTAAATAACGAAAAAAGCGTCACTTAGACCAAACTAACATATTAGTATTAACATATTATTAATGTAAAATGATCAGTTTTATATGTAAGTATCCGAGTGTCCTAAGGCGGTAGAAATAAAAAAGGAGTTCTAATACTACTAGGAGGTATAATACTAGTACTGCACAATTAATTGAAATCCTGATATGGGCATTTATCTATTAATGAAAGGCTGCAGTTTATTTCGTGTAATGTACACATAATGGGAAATGTATGTAGAGTTTGTTAATAACTTAAGTATTTGTAGTAACTTTTGATGTGCTAAATTAGTATCTGGAAATTCCTTTGTGCCGTAATTCGCTGCTAGCATAGATAAATAAGTTTAAATACGAATTAATACATTTAATAGTTACATATTGCATTTTAAATCCCAATATGAGTCAAAATAAGGATAATATGATTAAAAAATAATAATTAGACAGTGCAAAAGTTTTGTTTTATAATTCGTATTTAACCATTACTGTTTTATTGAGTAAGTACAAAAACATTTCTGATTTTCATCTATTAGTATTCCACTACAAAATGGTTACCAAATTAATTACAAAGATATCACAAAGCTACACAAAAATATTTGTATGGCAGAAAAACAAAATGGAAGCTGCTTGGGTTTTGCATGCAATAAAGAAGTAGGTACCATGGTCAAAGTCCTTAGAAGAACTGTGGATGGATCTGTAGGATGCTCTGTAAAACTTAGAAACTGATTTTCTTATGAAACTGAACACATTTTTACCTTTAAAGGCATCCTTGATCTACAGCATTTATTCGCCTGTGCCTCAGGACTTTTGCACAGTACCGTATATAATATTAACCTTAAATGGTAAACTCTATAATGTAGAAGCGCTGAACTAATTTAAGTACCAGTAGCAGCACGTGTGATGGTGTTACATCACACGTGCTGTAACATCAATTCTAAACCGATGTCTGCGTTTTGAATGTTGAAGTGAGAAGGGGTTTCTATTCACTCTTCCTTCTGCTCCCTAACATGCTCTTGATATTGACTGTAAAGCAAATTTCTTTTCTGGAACTAGTATACTTCTATGTGAATGGAAGCGGATGTGAAATGTGCTGACCTGCGGCTGGCGATGCGACTGCTATTGCGCCCCATTCCCAAACATTTCTCCAGATGAGGGGCGAATCGTGAGGCTGCTATGCTTCTGTTACAGTTGGGGCACACACACTCCTTATTCTTCCACTGGTTGTACACTTGTCCGAATATGTCCAAACCTGGCTGGTCCACAATTTCTACAGGATAGAAAGACAGAAAGGCAAAATCTGACATCAAATCAAAAATCATGGAGAACTAGTACATTTTTTTGAGCATTATTTAAATGTAGTTTTTGATAAATATTTAAATCATATCATCATTAGAAATCATACCTCTTCAAGAAATATGACTAACTAATAACTAAATTATATGGCAAATTGAAGAACATTAGGATTATGTTTATGAAATAAATGTTTTGAGGGGTTTAGGGGAATTTCTTCACAGTTAAAGGCTACCTAACTGCAAACAGATTGAGAACCCCTTGCACACGGCCCAGAAATTGTGGAACACCTCTAATGTCTAAAGGATGGTCACTCTTCCACTCACCAAAATCTTTCATGCTTTCTTGGTCCATCTCGTCCAGGAAAAAGTAGCCTTGCTTGACAGCTCGGTGCACTTCAAAACAAAGCCCCAAACATGCATCTTCCACCAAGTCTGAGTAGATGTCATGAGCCAAGGCCTAAATAAAAAAAAAAAAGACAGAGACAAGTGCTTACAGTAGTTTATACCGGCCATTTACAAGGTTTAGTTGATTACTTTGTTTTGAATGGGTTGTAAATTGGATTTGAATGAAGAGAACATGTTTACCTCTAGCTTGGTGTTATCCAGGCCTGACAGAGACATATCATCCATTTTCATTTGCAACAGTTATTGTAGGGCAGCCAGCATAGTTAATGGGTTATAGAGCAGACGGAGGCTGTAGAGGGAAAGGAATGTAACAGACATATTTTAAAGAATTACACGTTATACCTTTCTGTCACAACCAGTATTAACCTTTTCATCAATTTGATCTACGCTAGCGATTCTATTAGAGCGGACTATACCGGCCAACCCTCACTCCCTGTATGTGCATCAGTACTGTAAGTCCACCCGGTCGCCAGTTTACCGACGTTCCTTCCTTGGATCACTTTTGGTAGGTCATGACGACTGCAGACCAGAAACATCCCACAAGAGCTGCAGTTTTGGAGTTGTTCTGACCCAGTCCTCTTACTATCACAATTTGTCCCACAAATCACTCAAATCCTTATGCGTGCCCATTTTTTTTTCTGCTTCCCACATATCAACTTCAGGAACATGGTTCACTTGCTGTCTACCATACCCCACCAACTTCCAGCCATCATTGTCCTGAGATGAAAAATGTATCTACTGTAAGAAGGGCTGAATTGTAATTGTTAGACGACTGGGTCAGAACAACGTCAAAGATGCAGGACTTGTGCGCTGTCCCCAGGCTGCAGTGGTCAAGACGCACCAAAAGTGATCCAAGGAAGGAAAACCGGTGAACTGGCGACAGGCTCACCGATATACATGGGGAGCGAAGACTGGCCCGTGTAGCCCAAATTGCGGAAAAGGTTAATGCTGGTTCCTGTAGAAAGGTGACAGAACACATGGGTACCTACTCAATATTAGGCAGGTGGTCATAATGTTATGGCTGATCAGTGTATATCACACAGTTCCACTTGTGGCCTGTGGTTTATTAGCTGGTCAGAATAGGCAAAAACATTTTTTATTTCCATCAGAGAAGTTGAACACAACTTAAAAAAAATAGAGAATAATAAACTTTTTTTTCCCCATATAAATGAATTAACTTCCTTCACCAAGGAAACTTCGAGAAAAAGAAGACCGCCTCAGACTGCCTTTTTAACACCTTGTAACACATTCGCTAAGCATTTCTTTATAAAACTGAGCAATTAATCAAACTTCAAACAGGAAATACCGCCACAACCAGCCACACATCAGAACCTTCAGGCATTGTTAGCTCGATAGATGTCAACTTAAAGCATTTCATGACATCATTTTCCCTGAACGGTTTTTTGTTTAAATAGATAAAACGAATACAACATGTATTTATATACATCGTGTTTTTGCGAACAGCGTCGCCTCCATCACGCGCACAGGTGACAGGAACTGCTAGCTGTTAGCTATTTAGCACATACAGTAACGTTGTACAGTCAGTGTATATAAAAACAATCAGTCCAGTAGTGTTACATTAACGACCATTACAGTGAAAAAGATACAATGTATCTATAAAGACGCAACAGTTACTGAGGCGCTAAGTGCTACTGGTTTACTTTCGAATCTGTAACAAAATAACCAACATTAAACCTACCATTAGATCCAGCGTCACTATCCTTATAGCGGGTTTATACACTTCAACGAGTTAAACAAATGTGTTTCTCTAAGTATTATTAAATGTAACCACCTAATATATGGATGAAAAAGCCGCTGAATATTTAAATATGGAAAAATAATAAAGCGCAGCCATTTTGACAGACGCCAGGCATTACTAATCACCTACCGAGCACCAGCACCCAGATTCCTGAATTACAGTCAAGGAGAAACCACAGATTACAGAATTTACCATTTGCTTTTTAATACAAGCACAAGAAAATACATTGAAGTAATTAAAAAAAAAGAGAGAGAGAGAGAGTCAGGCAGTTGATAAAGACAGGTTTATTTGTTCAAATGGTATATTCCAGGAATATAACACCTCTGACTATAGAAAACATCCAAATGTTCCAAATTAGCAGTACAAATTTCTTTTTTTTTTTGCCATTTCTACAAATAAACAAATAGCTGAGGGGTATAAAACCTAAAACGTAAATTTAAAATTTTCCCTCCTCAGACCAAATGACAAACTAATCCAGACCAGTGGCCGCTGCAAGCATCGCCTAGGGAAGCTGAAATTAAACAATGGTCACTCAATAATAAAAAAAAAAGGGTCATATTTACAATTACCATACAATAGCAGTGATCCAGATCCATCTGCACTGATCGCCTCACTTCTAGTCCTACTGCCACATCTACAGTGGGTTCCATAAGCTGCTATGCTCTCAACAAAACGTTATAAATAAGCAGATTATTCAGCTCGATATATAGGAGACACACACCATGTCTTGTTCATATGAAAGGGAATTGATGCAGCACCGCTGGGTCTTCTAACATTGTGTTGGGGCATAAAATACAGACATCAGTGATCCAAGTGGTGCAGGCACAGCTCAAAACCTAGCAAACTCTTAAAACTTTTTATGCAATGATTTTTGTTTCTTTTTCAACACACAGGGGAAAGATGATGGGGGGGGGTAAAACAACCACCCCAAACTGTTCATATATACATAACATAAAGGAACGTTCATCTGTTAAATAAAACATCTGTTTACATTCCTTGAGCTGGTGCGTATCAGAATGCATCAGTGATTATTAAAAAAATATAAAGGGGATTACAAGGAACGGGACAACAGAAACACCAAAAGGACATTCAGCGGACTAGGCTGTTCAAGATAAGTGCAAGGAAAAGATTCATACAGACTAGACCTTTAAAATAAACCAATATTTAAAACAAACCATTTAAAAAAGGAAAATTGTATAGCCCTGAAAAGCAACATTAAATTAAAAAAACAAACAAACAAACAAGCAAAAAAAAATTGTTATATGCAGTGTTTGGAGGGGGAGATTCCTCTCAAAAGTATACCACAAAATATAACTTTTTGCTATTTTTATTACAAAGACTAAAAAAATGTCTTTGAATTTAAAGCAATCATTTGAGAATTGTTAAAATCCAACAAAAATGAGGGAATCTCTAGCATTTATACAAAGGAGGGGGGGAAAACATGGTTAAAGCAGCTCCAAGCTCCAACACCTAAACACACAAAGAAGATGGTGGCTTATTTACACGCATGGACTGAGATAAAAAAAAAAACAAAAAAAAACTTCACTGTTCAAGTTACCACATCATGAACCAAAGAACAAAATTACATCACTAAAGCAGGACAGGGTAAAAGGACATGGGGAGGGGGAAAAAAACTGGACATGATGAAGGTTAGTACAGTGAAGAGGGGGAGAATCATTTGTTTCACTTCACCTCCTCGAAAAACCTACCAAGCTACAAGATTCTTTGGCTCACTTCATACTCCTAAAGACTGGAAAGAACCCAAACTATTTATTGGAAACGATGCAACAAAGTGTGATGGTATTTTTTTTAAACTCGCCACAGAACTAAAAATATTAATAGTTCATGGGATGATTTAACCTCTACTAAAGATACAGATGGGTGTGACCCCTGGGGAATTTAGGAATCCTCAGTCCTCAATCAACTCAACAGGCAAGCTCAGCTAGGCAAGACAGAAGGGGAATGGGGGGGGCTAAAGCAAAGGAAGGTGTGTGGGAGAATGAACATTGTGGTGCAGTGGCTAGAGGAGTGCACAGCAGGCCCAAGGCTCTGCCTCATGGCTCAGTTCACAGGGTCTGTGGCAGTCTGTGGGCTCACTCTACTCCAGCTCCCCTTCACTCAGAGTCAGAGTCAGAAGAATCCTCTGAGCTTGATGCACTGCTGCTGCTCTCTGATTTATTCTCCTTATCCTCTGCCTCTTCGTCCTCTTCATCTTCGTCCTCATTCTGGAACAAAAATGTAAAAAATAAAAAAAAAATTTAATAAATAAATAAAGATTGATTTTCCTTATGACAGCTTAATGCAAAAAGAAGAGGAGATACCTACTTAAAAGCACAGATATGGCTAATAAAAATGATTACAAATCATTTCTTTAATTTATCAAAATAATAACTTATCCATAATCTTCTCTTAAAATTGGTAAAATGGACTGCTTTAGAAGCAGCTCTCAACCTTACACAGGTGGAGGGGGAAAAAAAATACAGTAACCAATATATGTTTTACTTCTCCAACTTCCAAACCGTTTGGACATGAAAAACGTTACATGATACCAATAAATAATGTTGCGTAATTCTAGATATCTCACATCATCATCATCATCATCTCCTTCTTCGCTCTCCTCTCCGCTCGATGATCCATCCTCAGACTCCTTCTCCTCTTCTTCCTCATCATCATCTTCTTCATCCTATACAAGAGATTATACATAGTAAACACAAGACAACTGATGCATCATGGTTACTGCATCATCTTACACAAAACTTTATAAATGGGTATTTTAAGACACTGACTGAGGACTTGGGCTTGGCTTTCTGTTTAGCACTGGTTCCCCCTGGTTTACTTGTGCCTCTCCTTTTCTGAAAAGAGAGAGAGAAAAAAAAAGCATGAAATACAATTTTAACTCTAGTAACTTTTAAATGTTTGGAAAAATCGAATATGCCATTCATAACTTACCAAGGAATTGTATTCCTTATACGCAGCTCTCTCTTGAGATGATAAGCTCTGCAAAATAAATTATTACATCATTCATTGCAGAATATATAAAATAAATAATAAAAAAACAAAAAACATATCCAATAAGTAATCCCAGTAAAGTTCTGTGATTATTCATGGTCCACCACGTCGCACACGTTATTGTTTTAGGTATGAGGATAATATTTGGTTGCTTGAAGCTAGAGGTTTTAAAAATGAAAACAAAAAAATGTTTAAACAAATGTCTCTGCAAAGCCACCAGTGCAAAAAAAATAAAAGAAAATATTTAATGCATGAATGCTCCTGCAAGAGAAGTTGGTTTATGTTTGTTTTTTCCTGTCATTTACAGAGGTGCCACAGAGGCATAAATAAAAATTAAATTTACTGCTGCTGGAACTATGTTCTGCCAAATGTTTATGAGCATTTAATAATTTTAACAAATGCCAGCCTCATGTTTATATCTGAAAACAGAGTTAATATGAGACGTAAAGTACCGCTAGCCACTGTTCAAGCTGCACTTTGTATTGCTTCTGTTTCTCCTCTGCAATTTTCTTGTAGCGGTCTTTCTCCTTCTGCGGGAGGCTCTGCCAGCGGCTACCGATTTCAGTCATACGCTCTTTCATGGGCAGGTGGTTCAGCTCCCCGTTAGACAACATTTCCTGAGAAAATTTCTGGTAGCCATTTCTGAGGGAACAGAAGTCAAAGAGAATTAAGCATTAAGAGCAGTATTAAGTCTAGTCATTTAGCTAATATTCGACTCTGCCATACAAGAATCTCTCATAGTTAACAAGTGCATTTGGGAAAACAACCCTCAAAACACAATTGGTGGAGCTGTATGTGGTTCAAGGGATGCACAAAAAAAAAAAAGAACTTACGATGGTGGCTTTTTAGGCTCTCCTTCAAATTTCATCTTTTTCCCTGAGGCAACGACCCCAGCAGGAGAGCGCATCTCACTCAAATCTCTCTGACAGGAAAAAAGACAGAAAAGCTAGTTTGTTACTTTCAGATTCAGAGTAAAAAAAAAAAAAAAAAAAGGGTATTTTCATTGGCATAAAAGTAATTGGCACTATTTCTCAAGTAATTTATGTGCAATAGGATGTGCTCTAAGGAACATTACTATGAGACAACATTTTTACTAGATTTTCATGTTTAGCTCACTAAACACGACACGATTGTGTTAAAGTTTGCCGTAAGTCTTTAATTGTATGTAAACTGGAAGAAAGAATAATTATATATAAGACAAACGCCTTGCTCACATCATATCTCTTCTGGTCCTCTGCAGCCTTTTTGATCCACATGATTTTCTCTTTCTTCTCCATTGTGTTCCACGTGGCCTCCATTGCCTTTTGTGCCTTTGGTCGATCATTCTGATATTATAGAAATTTGCAAAAAGTGAAATTTTAAGACGCATTCTTAACATTTTAACTTCCAGTCTACTTATACAAAACCTCCACATGTTTCTCTTACCTTAAATCTGGCCAAGTAATCACCAATAACGCTGTGCTGCCAAATGTCTTGTGCAGTCTTGGGTGGGTCAGGCAGCTTGCTTTGCTCCTCTTTTCCGCGTTTCTCCGACTCTGCCTTCAGCACCGCCTCTAGGTTCTTGTATTTTTCCTGTAAGATAGGGGGAGTTTTCAATGACCACAGGCAAAAGCTTGTGCTGCCATACTGTTTCATATAATGTACTATGCAAAAATCTTGAGCCAAATCTCATTTCTTGATATTAATTCAATTATGTAGAATCACTTAAAGAAATTGGAACAAATGACTTTCCAGCTCGTCACAGTAAAAGATACAATTTAAAAACTGGCTGTTTATGTAACAATCTCAGCAGCAACCTCCTTCCCCACCCCTCATCTATTACAACCATTCAGCATCACCAGTATACTATTACTCAAGACTACATTACAAGAAGATCTGTCTCTTTGCAAGCTACTAAGATGAAGGAGTGGCTCAAGACTTCTGCACTGTACTGTACTTTTAGTGTACTTGATTTATGACCAAGTGCACAATTTTTTGGTCAAACTCTTTTCTTTATCAAGGATCCTCAAGACTAACAGTATGGCTGCACAAGCTTTCGCCCACAGCCAACAGTTATTAAATTCACTGCTGCAGGTACCAGCAAGATAAACGGCCGATCTGTTTTGTGCGAGATGGTACCTTTTTCTTGTCTGAAAGCTCATTCCACATGCGGGCCAGAAGTCTGGTGAGTTCACTTTCAGACAAGTCAGGTCTCTCCTGCTGAAGCTTCTGCCTCTTTTCCTCAGAAAAAATGAACATGGCCGAGATCGGACGCTTTGGCTTAACAGGACTAGTCTGTACATGGAAGAGAAAAATGGTATGAAGACTAAGACAATATAAGGAAGGGTTGATGGATAAGGACTAATATAAATATATGGATGAATGGACATAATAATGCGAAGACAGTAAAAAAAATAAAAATAAATAAATAAATAAATAAAAATACACTAACCTTTGCTTTGGTGCTCTTTTTGGGACCGGGGCTGGCACCACCAGTGGATTTTTTAAATCCAACCATCTTCTGCTCTCCTAAGATTCTCTGCTGTTCTTCCTCTGAAATGCTCTGCAGAACAGATTAAAACATACCAATTTTACAAAGCTGAATATATCATTTTTATTATTATTATTAATAACTTTAATAATAATAAAGTAGCTTTATCCACTTACACACAGGAAACGGTTCATCTCAACTTCATATTCTTTCTTTTTCTGAAATAAATGTAATTAAAAGATGATGAGTGGAAAAGCTGAGCTCATATTTTAAATTAAAGCAGCTTACTGTCTGGTGTGCACATTTATATTCAGATCATTAATACACAGTGGAATGCACATGCTACTAGTACAGTTTTAGCAGCAAGGTTGTTGTGTGCACACTAATGCATTCTTACTACATGAGTAATCTGCAAATTGTTCTCTGACCTGCTCACAGCGTTTCTGATAGGCGTCTTTCTCGCCCTGTTTGAGCAGCTTCCAGCGCTGGCTGCACATGACCATGCGCTCAGTGCTTGGAACATCTTTCATGCCAGACATAAGCTCAGCACAGAACATGGAGTAACCATTCCTAGAGAGACAGCATAAGAGATCATGGAAGAGTCCCAAAACATGCTACAGTAGACCCACAATAATACTGCAATCTCTTAAGCTAAATGACAAACAATCCAGACAATCTACAGCCTATGCCTGATAATTATGAACATTTATTCGCTATGTTTGATGCCATTCTGTATACTTACGACGGTGGTTTGCCTGGTCGCCCATCGAACTTGTCCTTCAGCTGTCTTTCTGCTTTGGTCAAAGTGGTCTTGACGATATCGTCTTCGGTCATGTTCAGTTGTGGGTGCTGTTGAATGAACTCCCGCATTATCTCCTACGACACGTCAGGGTTCACAGGGTTACAACAAACTCAAAAATCTTCACTAAACAATTTTTATACATAGAACACGCACATATTGCTGGTAATCTATCACAAATATTTAAAGCCTACATGCTTGGCATGACAAAGCACATATCCATCTGAAGTATTTCAATCAGTAAGAACAGTAAAATACTCATGTTGCTTGTACCTCATACTGCTTATGTTGCTCCAGAGATTTGATGATCCACTTCAGTCTCTTTTTATCAGGAAGCTGTGTCCACTTCTTTCCCAGACTATCTTTAATGTCTTTGGTGGTGGCCTGGACATTGAAATCAGATTACATTACATTTCAGACTCATAAAATGTACAATGGCTGAAGTACTGTAACAACATTGCTAATATGGTGTGGACAGCTGAGTCAAAGGAAATTACCTCAGGGTGAATTTTGAGGTAAGCTTTTTTCTCGTGGTTGTACCACAGCTGCTGTGGTGTCATAGGTTTCTCTGGTACATTGGATGCTTTCTTGCTTGTATTCTCCAGCAGGTCTGGATGGTCCTCCCTGAATATATACACACACAACCCCTCACAACATTAAAAACTGAATAACAGAACAATGATGTAGATGTAAAGAAATCCAAATGTCATTCACATAAATAAAAAAATAATTCCTTATCAATTTTTGGGATATTACACTGGTACTTACTTGAACTTTAACATGTTAAGCTCAAAAGCTTCCTTTTCTTTGAGAAAATCATTCACATATTTTTCCTGCAGAGAAAATTAAGGAAAAAAAAAATAACTTTGCAAGTCAGTAAGCGAGCGCAAGAAAGAAGATTTATTCTCACAATCAATTAGTATTGAACTAGAATTAGTATTCTAGAAATGGATGTCTATAAGAAGTCTCCACAAAGCATCAAAGGAAATCATGTGTTTGTACCTTTTTACGTTCAGGTAACTCCTTGTACTTTTTGGAAAGAATCTTGGTAAGATCCAGATTGCTCATCTCGGGGTGAAGTTTAGCATACTTTGCTCTCTTTTCCATGAAGAAGCGGAAGTATGGTGTCAGTGGCTTCTTAGGGAAATCTGGGTGTTTCTGTTGAAAGGACAAAAAATAAATGAGAGAGAGCTTTTAACAAGACCTGATAAAATGTTGAATGTGCTAAAAAAAAAATTTGTCAGCGGCATAAAAAGAAGCTGTTTTCTAACAATTAAGCATCCAGTGTGAAAACCTTAAGGAAATTGGAAATGCCACATGTGTTATGTAAATGTTAAAAAGATTATTAACTGGAATAAAAAATTAAAACCCACTGTTGGAGCAGTATAATGCTGCTCAAAAAGAACTCGAAAGAACTGAGAAAGAAATTCTGCTAAAAGGAAATATCTATCTACCTTCAGTTTTTTGCCTTTGTAAGGATTCTTGATGTAGTCTTGAGCATCCACAATTAACTCTGTCAGTGTGCGGAATTTACGGATCTGAAAGAGAAACAATAACACAAGGTTGCAACGTCTGTCGCAATAAAATTCCATGTTCACACACTTGAAAAAAAAAGCAGTTAGGATTGTCACTTTGTTGGACATGTACAAAAGACACAAGTTCCAAGAACACCTACATTTTAACCTAAATCTCTTAGCTAAATCTCTTCTTAATTACTTTAATTACATTAAGCTATATCCTAATGAGGAAAAACTTTGACACTAATACTGACTTTACTATGTCTAGTTTTATTATATGTTATCCAGTACAACTCATTTTGTTTTGATCCTCACCTCTTTTGAGACCTCAAGCCATTTTTTTTTGCACATCTCAGCTGAGTATGTGTTAAAAGCAACCTTCTCCCAGTCCAAATGAGCTTCAGTCGTCTTGTACTTGGTCAGGTCTTTTTCTGGTAGATTCACCTTCATGGCATCCAGGAGTTTTAGCAAATCATCCTGGGCCCAAACTACAACTGTGTGCATTTAAGGTTGGAATTAGGTGGGCATTTTTCTATTTGCACACATAAAACAGCTGCACATTCAATAAAGCAAAACTGAACGCCTCCAAATTGGCAAAAATATCATACCTGGCTCTTTACTTGTGGAATCCATGCTTCCATTCATTCTCGAATATCACTTCTAGAGACACAAAGTGAATCATTAGAAAAGAAATTGTGCATTTTACTTAAAGGTTTTCTAAAATGTTTTTATTTTACATAAATACACAGTGTAATGTAAAATTAAAAATATGCAAACTGGATGCCAAACATTTAATTAATTTGACTACTACCATCTGATATCACCCAAATGAGGATGGTTTCCTTGTTGAGTCCGGTTCCTCTTAAGGTTTCTTCCTACTGTTATTTCAGCGAGTTTTTCCTTGCCATCAGCTGTCACCCCAGCTTGCTCATCAAAGTCAAACTAAATTATGATTTATACTTTTTTCCCCCCTTACAATTTTCTAAATGACTTCCATATTTTATTCTGTAAGAGGTGCTTTGTGATAATGACCATACACATAAAATTTGAATTGAATTTATTGATGCAAACTTTGTAAACAGAGGGCCTGTAGATAAAGAAATCATCCAAACATAAAGAACAAAGTGATGAGAACTGATTGTTACAAAGATACACAGCAACAAAATAAGACCCGTTATCTGATTTAGGGGTGGCACGCTGGTTAGCCTTCCCAGTGCATTCCCAGCCAGGTTTAATTCCCACCTCTGTGTGCATGGAGTTTGCATACCTGACGAATCTCCTCCGGGTACTCCGGTTTCCTCCCACAGTCCAAAGACATGCAGATTAGTCTAATTTAAGTTCCCAAATTGCACGTAGTGCATGAATAAATGTGTGCCCTGCGATGAATTGGCACTCTGTCCACCATGTACCTCACCCTGTGCCCCAAGTCTCCTGGGAGAGGCTGCATGCCCACCTTGTCTACAGGATAAGGCAGTATAGATGATGACAGAGGATATCTGATTTAGGACCACATATGAAAGTTGTTGAGATCAGAACTAAAAAGCTCAGATCCCATGTGTGTGTGTGTGTGTTTTTGCATACGGTTATGCAAAAAATAACTCATAAAAAAAAGTCACATATGAGCTCAAAAACAAACAAGCAAAATAAAAGACAGAACAAACCAGATTTGGGCCACTTTTGCCTGCAGTGTGATCGCAGCCTTAAACGCTAATTAGTATGACTTTTAAATCTTTTACAAAATACATTAATGTAATTGTGGGTGAAATAAATAAATAAATAAATCTGAAATATTATCACAAAAAATTAACTGACATGGTGAAGCGAAAACGCTTAATTTCATTTAATTATACTTGGACTTACTGTGTAATATTTTTGTAAACTGTATAATTTAATGCAGATGACGCAGTTAAAGAAACCATTATAAAGAAAACCCTAAAGGAATGAGTGCTTACTCTGTGGAGTGGAATTAAAACCCAGCCCAACACATAATAGTTGTTCATTACGCCGCCCCTAACCGTTTACGCTGCATCGGGAGACAGAGCCCATTGCCTGTGACGGCTTCAAATCTCAAATAACTCTGCACTCGATACGAAACACAGCGGCCAAATGCGTTCAATCTTCCATTTTGTGTCCCCGCTTTAAGACTTTTGGAAGACTGCAAGTCCGCGGACATTTTGCGTCGCCCGTTTCGCCTATCGGTCGCTTCTCGCCGCGGAATGGCGCGTTTCAGAGCGGAGCGGATGCTGGGAGGTAACGTTACGGCGGAAGGAGGAAGGACGGGCAGCTGGAGGCGACCAGCTGATCACGGAATGGATCCGCTTTCTTTCGCTCTCGGTCGAGGCGGGAACGGAGGCCAGTGAGGAGACATGACTACAACGTGCACAGACTCGAGTCCGCCTCAGTGCTAACGGGGCGCGCGGAGCTCCGCTTCCGCCATGGAGATGGAGGGGGTTTCTGAGTCTCGCGCGCTAATCTTACACGACCAGTTTTTTTGACTGGGGGGGAAGCAATGTTGAAATGACTGACTTGTCATTTTCTGAAACACCATGCGACATTTTAAAACACCAACGTTGTTTGGGTTTCTGTGTAGATGGGCTGATTTAGCCACAAAATGACTCGACAATTTTCCAGGGCGAGGCGCTCCCATTACTGAAGCTCCAGCGGTAAAATGGCGGAGCATAAACCGACCCAAGCTCTGAACAGACATGAAGGAAAGCCTAAATAAACTAAAAATATGATAAACCACGCTACTAACTTGGTAAATGACTTTACATTTTAGCATGGTCACAGAAATACGTGCGTGTTAATTCCACGTGTTAGTAGTAAAAAAAATTTTTTTTAAAAAGGTTATCAGTTTTTCTTTTCAACTAAATTTAAAAATAAAATCGACAGATGGTGAGATCCTGCTTGTAAGCGAAATAAAGCATCTGGAACAGTAAAATATACGGTGTTAATGCCAAATCTATATACATTGTAAGAACATTTCATTATTATAGAATGTAAATACTAATGCTACTTTTAACAACGTATTACATGAAAACAAAACCCAGCAAGCTAGCTTTTGTCGAGTGCTAAGCGACCTATCACTGACCTACACTAGCTAGGCGGCTAGGACTGACTAGCTAGCTAGCTAGCTTCGGGCACCAGGACAGAAGTGAGAATGAAGCCCTAATTCATGAAAAAGCACAGAATACACTACTTCGTCGTGCTAACGTACAGTTAATATTATGAAAACCGTTATCACAAACGACCTTACCGTAAAACCCCTCTGTTACCTCGACATTCAGCTGACGTCGAGACTACCGGGGTAGCGTTAAGCGCGAGGTGCTGGTGACCGTATGGCGGCGAGTGGGAGCTGGTCCTTTAATGGTTTGGAGGACGAGAATAAAGAAAAACTAATTTTCCCAAGCTCGGGGAGTTCTGGCGAGTTTTAGTAATGTCGGAGTTTAAAAATACGCGATGAACTATTTATTTAAGGAGTCAAACATGCAAGTTTTAAGCGCAGCACGAAAGAGAAAAACAAGACGAAGAGCCGAGACTGAGAGCAGCTCGCTGGCGTGACGATGGTTCTACAGCCGCCATGCTTCTTCCAGCTCACGGTGCTCTCAATCAGGCGCGCTGGCGAAGGGCAAATAATGATTAAAGCCGTCGTGGCTTTGAGAACTTACCCGTTTTTGTTTTACTCCTGAAACATAAAGCAGTCGACAGACGGTGTAGGCAAATGATCACGAGCTCGGGTTTCTCGGTTGTGTGAAGTCGCGCGAGCGAGAGACAGGACGAGCGCGTGCGGTGAGGTATTTAACCGAAGCTCCCTGATGGCTAACCGGAGGCGGCCGGTTTCTGCTCGCATACACACAGCCTCATGGAGTCCTCACTTGGCGTGGAGATAAACGCGTCGAGTTCTATCGCATGTATCAAAAGTAATATGCATTAAAAATATATATATTTTTAAAATAATCAACCCGTGAAGTGAATGGGGTATTTTTTTTTAGTCTCGCGGAGAGGAAATTTAGCTTAACCAACCTCGGAATCTTCTCTATCCTCCCAGAAGCAGGCAGCGCGTTTTAAAACAATGTTTTTTTTTTTTTAAAGAAAAAAAAAATGTTTAGTCTGATGTACAAGTGGAAAAGCAAACAAACACGTATTTAAACATAAACAGTGCTGTAGTTTACCTCAAGTAAATCAGTTTTTTTTTTTAACCCAGCGGTGGTTGTTGTTGAGAAGAAGAAGACACAGGCGGCGGCGAGTTCGACCTGTCGCAGCGCGCGCGTGGTTGGAAACTGCTTGTGTGGAACGAGGGGAGGGTTGAACGTTGGCCAGCCGCGCGCCGCCGGTCCAGGGCACGAGGCTCCTCCAGTCCCCGCAGAGCCGCGAGACTTTTTTCCCCCCCCGCCTCCATCTCTCTCTCTCGCGCGCGCGCTCTCTCTTTCTCGTTCTCTCCCCCTTTTCCAGTCAGCGCGCGCGCTCCGACCCTCTCGCCCGTTCCGTCCATTTCTCTTTTCCATGAGCGAGACAGAGACACCCATCCCGCATTTTCAATCTGTCTACTCCTTCCCGTCTTTTCTTTTCCTCTACACCACCGATATCGTTTTTTCTGTCCTCCAGTTTGCACGAGACGAGCCATGATCTCGCCTTCAGAAAGGAGAGTAAAGCGAATAAATGCTTTATAAAAGACCAAATGCTTTTATAACTGATTTCTTCACGTTGCTCGCAATGCTTTTATAACCTCATTAATAAATAAATGCACTCGATTTCCACGAGGTCTTTGTGTGATTCTTATGAAAATAGAGAAATCATGAAGATGAAAAAAAAGAAGCTTAAACAGTAGTTCACTTTTACATCTAGTTCACACGTCTGTTCCTCTTTTTGACAGTCTGTGTGACAGCTCCATTTTTTTTCCCAGCCTGTAAAATATCATTCATCTCCACCTTGCGTGTTTGTGGGCGTCACGCACTCTGACCAATCAACGCTCTTGGAGTTTGTAAAAACAAATGATTTACCAATCAGCTTTACGAACACACACACACACACACTGCAGCACTATACCTCTCTGTCACAGCATGAATCCTAGTTGTAATATAGAGTAGCTGCAATTCCAGGTTGACATTTTAACACTCCTGAATAACTGAATATTCATCTCCATAACTGAGAGAGGAGGTGTGCATGCAAATAAAAAGACAAAAGATGTAGTCAGTCAACAATATTAGTTAAAATGCATACATTTCTTTTAATTCTTATACTTTGTATGTCCATCATTTTGTCCATCACTGCCATTAACCTTTATTTTAAAATATATTCTGGACAGCTTCCCCATCCACATTTTATCAACTTCTACATACATTTCTATATTAAATACATAAGATGCATGCACACGCATACTCACCAGCCACTACATTATGTACACCTTGCTAACATTGTACTGGGTTGGACCAGACTTTGCCTCTGCCTTAATTCTTCATGGCACATATTTAACAATGTGCTGGAAACATTTCTTAGAGATTTTGGTCCATATTGACATTACAACATCACAGTTACTGCAGATTTTTTCATCTGCACGCATTATAAAAATTTCCAGTTCCCCTACATCCCAAAATATGCTATATTTAATTGTGATCTGGTGACTGCAGAGGCCTTTTGAGTGCAGTGAACTTACTGTCATGGTTTAGAATCCAATTTTAGATGATTTAAGCTTTGTGACATGGTATGTTATCCTGCTGGACATAAAGGGGTGGACATGGTAAGGTAGGCTGTGGCATTTAAACAATACGTAATTGGTACAAAGGTACCATAAGTGTGCCAAAAACAAACAAAAAAATCCTCCCGACCATTAAAACCAGTAATCGAGACACATCAGATCAGGCAGTGTTTTTCCTATCTACTATTGTGCAATTTTAGAGAGCCCATGTAAATTGTACTCTCGGTTTCCTGTTCTTCGCTGGCAGGAGTGGCACCCGGTGTGGTCTGCTGCTGGTGTAGCTCTTCTGCTTCAAGGTTCAACATGTTTTGCATTCACTTATCTGCATACCTCAGTTGTAATGAGATGTCATATACGAGGTGATATCAAGCAGTTTCTAAATCATTGTTTACACATGGTTTTGACATTTTCAGGGTTGAGCTTGTTGAAGGTCTTCTTTATCTATCGTCATCTTTCATTGATGTTCTTCCGCTCAAGGCGCATGTGCCACTTAAAATACCTTAAGCTCCCTATTATGCGTGCAGCCTTTTGCTGCCATCTATTGGTGTGTTACAAAACTAGTCTCGAAACTTTTTGATATCACCTCGTATATTGCTTCCCTGAGACCATGGCTTATGTCTTTCTTTATTGGCATTGTGTTACCATACACCTGAATGCTCCAGACCAGCAAACTGCCAAAACCTCTGATTTTATAGAGGTCTGCACACCTGCTGATAATCAAGGACTGATGAGGCTTAAATCCTGTGGAAGCAGCACATTACTTCGTAATGCCCACATTTTCTTTCTTTCTTTATTATTATTATTATTATTATTATTATTACTTCATTTTTGTAAATAAATAATGTCATGGTGAAAAAAAGTTATATGCTGTTGTTTGTCTGAGATTGTATTTGCCTAATACTAAGACCAACTATGATCAGATGATTATTATTATTATTATTTTTTTTACACAAAAACATAGAATTAAAAGGATTAACATTTTACACATAAAGTGTAATAGCAGGTAATTATACTGAAGTGCAGCCGAAAGAATAAACAACAACAACAACAACAACTATTAGTAATAAAAAAGTAAAATTTTCTCCACTATTTTAGCTGGCTATTTTGACAGTGTTGTTTTTTTAATTTTTTTTACTTTTATTCACTTTATTCTGTTTGCTCATTAATAAATTCACATTTGTAGTTGTCCCTAATATTTGTTTAAATAATAACCATAATATCTAATTTTGCTATAACAGCTAAATAAAGATGAGAGTGTTGAATGCTAGCTATTAGTCCACCAGGGACCCTCTTAGGCTGTAAGTAAATACAAACTTTTGAATATAATTATTTTTCTAATAGAATTTTAATAGTTTCATGAATTGCAATGCAGGATTAAATATCAAAAAGTATAACAATAAAACGTAATGTACATTCATCACCATTCAAAGCCACTCTAAAATTCTAAAATATCCCTGATCTTATAAACTGCATCAACAATTATTCAGCTATTGGACTGGAATAAGAAATTTACAGATATGACATTTGTAACAAATATCAGTAAAAAAAAAAAAACTTGACACATTGTGATATTGTAAGTACTGTCAATGTAGAAAACATTAGAGGCAAAATACTATATTCAATTCCAAACGCTGCATAGGACAAAGCTTTTGCATAGAGCTAAAAAACAAAACACCTTATTAAACACTATTAGCTAAAAGCTTTTCTAAATATTAAAAACTACGAATTCTAACAATCTAAAAAGTTAAGTAAAACAGTCTTAAAAAATGTATTGATGATCTACTCAGTAGTGGGAAATAATTAACATGTGTAGGCAAACCAGAAAAAAGACTGATAAAGCTTGACTATGCGATGGTTTTGACACTGTCGTTCCTGTTTCTGTGGTTCTACGCTGTAATTCCTGTGATTGTTTAAAGATGGCGATGGGCAGAGTTTAAGGCACGACGTCTGAGGTCTCATGTTCAGCAAACTGCAAGTCATTTATGAGAAGGGACACTCATCATACACATCCACTCCCTGCTCCTCTTCAAATGTCACCTTAGCATCATCCGAATCCAACTGTCAGGATAATAGGCAAAATATTTGCAATTACAAAAAGACAAGTAAACAAGACAAAAAGTTACATATGTAGACAAGAGTATATTTCAGGACTAAATTA
>JAOVVA010000026.1:22203104-22217303 GCA_028565275.1 Leiocassis micropogon | reverse complement strand
TTTGCAATTACAAAAAGACAAGTAAACAAGACAAAAAGTTACATATGTAGACAAGAGTATATTTCAGGACTAAATTAATGGAACTATACTTTGAATAAAGTAGAAAAAGGTTGAATAGGGAATGTTAATAGTGGGAAAAAAATAACTTGCATTAGTAAAAAGTACCTTTGTTCCTGCATCTTATTTTTGAATATAATAAATATGCTCTAATAACTTGTTCAGCCTATGCCTTAATATATGTAGTGTCTTTTAGCCAGTCCTAATGAAATGCACATGACAGCAGGCCACTTACGCATTTCATCTCTCTGGTAGTGAAGAGACGTCCTGTCATGAGAATACGCAGAGGAACGGTAAGAATGAGGATAAACGGCAGGGCCAGGGAAGCTTTGGTTGATTTAACCGCCCACAGGACGCCCAAACACACCAGCTGGATAAAGGTGAAGAGATTCATTCGCCAGGTTCGTACCTGAAAAAAAGAAGGAGGAGAGAAACAATGTTAAAAAACTATGAAATTAGTAAAAGCTTTTTTGTAGTATCCAGACAATGGAATGCATTTATTCCCCCATGTGTATTTTAAGTCTACAGTAGGACTAATATTTTATAACTCAAAATTGTAGAAAATACAACTTCAATAAGCTAAAATACAATGTAAAGCCAGTATTTTAAGTATTCCACCACAGGAGTCAGTCGCAAGACAGAGGACAGAGGTAAATCACTGTTAGAAATATACTATTATTATTTTACAGCATAACATTTTTAAAGATTTTTTTCAGGCACAAAAAGAATACATACTTGAGTGGCATAGGGAAGAGACGGGTGGTATTTTTTGGGCACGAACATCAGCTGTACGCGCTCCCATAGCTGAACACCACTTAGAGAGGTGACACCCATGTAGAGAAAGACGCCGAACAGAGCTGACATGGGAATCAATTTCAGGACGGGCCCCATAAAGATGGATCCACCTGGAAAAAGGTCATTATTTCAGTCTTTCAGTACTTATATAATCATATCATATATAATATAAGTTTAAAAATATAATAAAAATAAAACTGGAGTAAAGTGTACACACTGGAGAGCAAAGGAAAAAGAAACTCTCCTGTCTAAGTGCCAAGTTAGACAAATCTGAAGATCTCATGTAAATCATCTCACGTCATCTCACTTCATTGGCTAACTCAAGGATTACATAAGTATAAATGCCATAATCTGTTTAATTAGGTCATTTTATTAGCTACTGTAAGAAGAAGCAGTAGTACAACTTATTGTTATTTCTACAAAACACACTTTGTAGTCTGCTTTGCTTTGATTGCTGTCGTTAATAGTGAAATTTTAAATGCCAGGTCGCTATCATTTAATGTTGTTTGTTCATTAGTGTTACAACATTAACTAGACTTATGTCACATAATACAATATTATGCAGCTGTATTGGATGTAAGAGTATAAGATGCTGGTATCAGAGAATCTTGTTAGTCAATAGTATTAAACATACCCAATATAAAAAAAACCATAACAAAATACTCACCAACTAAAGCAGCCACTACAATCCCACTAATCCTCTGCTCCAGGACCTTACTAATCTCTGGTTTAGGGCCTTTGGACATGACGGTGAGGGCATTTGCATGAGTGACAGATCGCACTGTGGTAGCACTAAGCCAAGGTGAACCAAAAAATGCTGCAATTCCACCCATTGCCACAATAAGAAGCAAATCCAAATGGAAGCCAGAGCCCTTCACCATTTTCCTCTCTGGTTTACTTATAATCAGCCTGCAGGTTGGGAAGAAACATTCAGTTCCAATATATTATTTTGCAGAGCAACATAACAAGTAACTTATGGTGAACATAGACTATGATGCTGTAATACATAAACACTAAGCTACACAACTATACATTTTGCCGAACTTCCTGTTGTTTTAAAAGTCACTTTACATATATATATATTTTTTTTTTAACTCTTTCAAATTGCAAGAACTATAGCAGGACCTCAATGTAATGTAATGTCATCCGTCATGTCCAGAGTGCAGGGCTCATTATATTGTGGTGTTCTATTGGACACATATGGCTATGTCTCCAAGGACTCCTAAACATTTTATATTTAAGAAGCTACTCACGTGGTAATCTGGGACTCAAGGAAGATGAGAATGAAAACAAGTAAAGCTGGAATGGCACTGGCAAACATGAGCCAAAGGGGAAAAGTTTTATTGTGTCCCACTGGGCTGATAATCCAGGTTCTGTTAGAGTTGGTCACACTCAGACCCTCTGGGACCTCCAGTTTCTAAAGTGGGTTGAAAAAAAAAAATATTAGAACAGACTTGATCATACTGATATAATTGTTATGCATCCTACTTTGATTAAAATAAATGAATTAAAATTCATTTTAATTAAATTGTATGTAATGATTATTTATTGTCTCTAAAATGGGATACTGTAAAATATTTTGAAAAGGCATTAGGGAAATGTAAAGACAATTAGAACGCAATACCAGGACCATCAACAAGGATCTAATCTAAATGTAACTGTATATTTAAAACTTAAATTATATGTAAACATTCACTTTTATGCACTGAAAAGTGGTTTATTACTTGACAGTAATATTTACTATTACTTTACTTCTTCAACAACATATAAATAATTCTCTCTAACATTTCATTTAAAATATATTGTTTAAACATCTAGATTTTTTTTTTACTATATCTTTTTCCACTGATAGACTGATAATCCAGAAAACATATCCAGAAAATCAACATTTTAGATGAGTTATAAAAATATTTGGAATTTAGAGTAAATAAACATACATTTTCTGATTTTATGTTAATATCTCTTAAACCTATGGGTTTCCTGACCTGTGTGTAAACATTATTAATCAGGGCATCAACTCCAACCATGATAAAAAGGGCGATGGGCACGCCGAAATCTCCAATCATGCGGCGAAGCTGGGGAAAGTCAGTTTTAGATTAGACTGTTAAAAACTTGAATTAAACAGGAAAATAGAGGTGTAAAGATCAATTTACACATTTTTTAAATGCGAACAAATTAACATTGTCATTGTAACTGCTGGCAAGGTATTTTAAGCTATGTAATAAACTTCAAATAGAAAATTTGGTGGATCGCTTACAGGGCCTGGAAAGAAGATGCTGTTTTTGAATTGACGGAGGAAATAGGCAATGAAGAAGCAGCCGAACATCAGACACATTGAAAGCAGGGCAGTGTTATAATATGGATAATGTTTCTGATCTTCCCCGGGGACGGCAACTGTAGTTCCGTTACTTGAGCTGCCATTCAGAGTTGCATTTGGACTGACATTCGAAGTTAAAGGGTACTTTTGGAAAACCTACACAGAGGAATATGACATGAGTGAGAAGGGTATAAGAAGAGCTGACAACTGAAAGTCAGTTAAAGAAACGTATAGATAAAACAGTGTTGCGATTAGAAAATGAAATGCATATGACATGCTAATTGTTAGCTGCGTGATACTATTCACGATTATCATTGTTTATTGTTTTTAAATATGTAACGATGTTTGAAAAACATCAAAGGATTTCAATTGAAATAAAATGAAGATATAGTCAGCTAGTTAGTTAAAGCTTTTAAACTGTATACCCCCCCATTCTTACTCATAAAAACACCACAATTAAAGAGTATTAATTGCCTACATGAAGGACGACTTAAAAAAAGATTAAGATGTCATTTGTTTGCGGTGAAAGCAAGTAGATACCTAGTAACCAGTTTATCAAGGTTTCTTTAAATAGGCTTCTAAAGGTTCTTGAGGGTTTTTCAAGTCATGACTAGAACTCTAAAATATGATTATACATAGAATAATTAAAGATTTTCCTAAGGGTTTCTATATTTAGCCTCCAGCTGTATATTGACTCCTCTAAATTCTGATTGGTTGGATGTTCATAGTCCAAATGTTTTTTTTTCCTGTGCCACAATAAAACCCACTGAACACCCCTTTTTTCATAAATAAAACCCACTGAACACCCTTTAAATCTTTGTCGTTACCTTGACAAGATTGACAAAGGTTTCATAGATGAAAATGAGGGAGATGAGGATGGAGAAGATCTCTTGGGTAAAACGAGAGATGAAGCGTACGAGGAAACTAGCCTCAGCTGCTACCACAATCAGCACAATGATGATCAACCATATTCCAATCCACACACGACCCACAATGTACTCGATGTCCAATATATTACAGAACTGACAGACAGACAGACAGACAGATAAATAAAAAAAGGAGATGATGCTATGGATTCACTTCAACATGTCAACTAATCACATCAAGAGATGATCATGACAGACTTGTAAGGAATGTCACACTTTCACATTGTATAAATCAACTGACAACGGCAGTACACATTTAAGGTATCCCACAAATGAAAAAGTTCTGTATTTATCAGTTTTTCAAATAATACTATACAATAAGTAAGTTTATATTCAATGTGTAATTGTATTACAGCTGATAAGTGAGAAGCCATACTTGAAAGAATGACTCTTCAAACACCAGCAGTGGTCCACTGAAGCCAATGACCAGCACAGGTTGGGCAGAGAACATGCAGAAAATAACTCCCTGTATGCTCGTAGAAATCATCAGCTCTGGCACTCCCATCCATTTTTCTGTCTTGTCCGCTAACAACAAAAAATCGGGAGCAGTTGAGAATTAAGGTACATTTCCAGAATGGACGGGTTTCACAAGGAGAATGATACTCACACAAAAGTCCTCCAAAGGTGATGGCAGGAGATAGTGCCGCAAAATAGATAAAAATAATGGCAGAAAACACCTGAAGATTGATAGCATCGAGGAAGTCACTCAGGCAATGACGATATCGACGTTTGATGTCCTTGACCAGTCCACCAAACGGATATCCAGTTCGAGCCAATGGATCATCCAGTGGTTGTTCATACTCTGCTCATGTGGGCATATTAAGGATACATTTATTTATTTATTTGAAACATAAATTTCAACTCCCACAAAAAATGTTAGCTTTTTTTTTTTTTTAAACCTTGACATTTAATCAGTCCATTTATCTATAACTTAACTATACGCAGAATCACGCCAAGAGGTAATCCTATTTATAGCAATCCTCCTAACCTTCATCTTTTGGTCCAAATAGAATTCGGGTATCAGAAGTGCGAACTCTGTCACGTAGCATCTTCTTTTGGAAGCGGATGATTGGCTGGAGCATGGTCTCAGTCTGGATCTCAGTGGGTGGGATCACAACGCTGCAGTCCATGAAGTCAGCTATGGCATTGGTCAACTCTTTTTCACTTTCAGCAAGATAGGCCTCCAAGCTAAAGACCTTTTGGTGAGATACAGATGGAAAAAAGAAAGTGAAGACCAAGTAAAACTTCCTCATTGTTGCATGGTTCTCCATTTTGCCCATGTCCTTCAAACTAAATTCCTTTGTTCTTTGCTATAAGTAGATAATAATAAGCCTGAGACATATAAGACCTATACTTCATCATCATCATCCCTGACTCATGCCTGCTTATTGTTTTACAGATTGTCTACTGTAATAATATTCCTTAACCACTACTTTTCTTACCCAATCAGACATGAGAGTACCCATTGCTCTGCCACTCTCATGGAAATCTATACCACTCTCAGAAGGGCCCACAAGGGCGAATATAAAGCGCACAGGCACAGAAGCCTCCATAATCCCCTCCATCACCACAGAATCGCGTAGTCGCACAAATGCCACGACCGGCTTCTGTAGAGAGTCCACCACACCTACATACAACATCATAAAATATGAGGAATTCAACATACTGAGCTGTTTTTAAAAAAAATTTAATTATAACATTTTTGGGAAATTATCCTTCCTCCTCACCTGATAGCACGATAGATGCCTCTATGTTATCAGACGTGTCTCTCTAAATGAGAAGGATTAAGAGCAGGATCAGTGAAAGAGATTGATACAAGTTTTTGCAAGAACCTACACTCATAGAAAAAAAAAAAGCTGCTAACAGAGGTAACATTTCTTCTTTTTAAAAAAGGTTATAACTAGAAACTTTTGTTTGAAAAAAGTGAAGCCCATTGGTGTAAAATCTTTAAAATATGAGGGCCAACACACTAAAGTATGTTTTTCAGTAAAAGATGGTATGTTGCATATTTACTGTGGGTAGAAAATCAGTGTAGGAATTAAAGATTACTTGATTGATGGATGTATGCGCTCTTAATGGAACCTTCTAGAATTTTCGGAAAGGAAACCCTTTTGAGGTAAAGTATCACATAATTCTCCTACACTACTATACTACTTTTTTCTAAAAGTGTAGATAGGTGAATAGGTTCAATATTTTGGTTAATATAGTGATGCATGGGATAGATCTACTAAAAAGTAGACATTTGGTAAACAAATAAAGACTCAGTACCTGTTTGGTGACAGAGAAGGTCTGCATCTTAATGCCTGCTGAGGTAACCTCAACGCTCTCAACTTGGCTGTGTAAAAGAAAAAGTAAGTTAGTGACCATCTCTCCAATGGAGGTGAGTTAATCCACCTGGATGAGGTGTACTACTTTCATCTCAAAACTAATATCAAGAGGTCATTGGCCAATAGTTCTGACAACACACTGGAGCAACGCTAACAGCTTGTGTATACATGTACGCATATATGTGTTTTACCTGCGCTTTTCTAACAGTGCCTTCATCAAAATGTCCTGATCTGTGACCTGAATCTCATTCTTTGAAAGAAGTTCTTCTACGATCTTCCCAGCAATGGTAGTGAAGTCATTTTCCTCCAAGTCCAACAACACTGCCGCTGCAAACATCCAATCCAAAAAGGTTTTATTTATATTTGCGATAATGCAACTTTAAAAAAATTCTTAAAAAGGTTCTACATGCTTCTCCAAAGGTTCCAGAAGGGGAAATCCCATTGTTAAAGTCATAAAGTCAAGCTGAGAAGCATTAAAAAACTTACATACTGTATATGAAGAGAAGTATTTAGTGTGCCATCATCTTTACCACACAAATGTCCTTAGAAATGTCCTCAAATCTCACCTGTGCTCATGGTCCTGCGGAGCTGAAGAAGGCTTCTGAAGGTAAGACAGGAAATGTGTGAAGACCCCCATTTCCCAGTGGTTGGATTGAACGTTTCCTCATACCCAACCCAGCGACCGGTCTCCTGCCATTTGTCCCCCAACAGCTCGTTCAGCTCCACATATGACTGATACACAAACACAGGCCCAGAGTTACATGATGGAATTCAATCATAGGTCTGGAGCATGTATTGTTGTGGAGTCTGAATGGTGTAGTGGGCATGTGTGTAGTGGGCATGTGTTTACCTGAGCATCACCCCTGGTGGTGGCATTGGTGTTGGTGTTCCAGGCAGCTGTATCACAAGGCATAGGAGATAAGAAATAATCATGACAAAATGTTAAAACACATGAGGTGGATATTATAGTGACATACTGATGAATGTTTTTAAGTTTTAAAATTTATGTTTACTCCAAATGTGGCGCAAATACCATTTATCAGAATGAAATGATTTTCAAGATAAATCAAGATTATACCTTGGTAAAATGCAAGGTTGCAGTTATGCTTAGATATGAGCCAAAATCTATTATGCAGGTACTGTACTGTGCTGCAAAATGTACTGTGTCTATTGAGTAGTTAATAAGAGCATTGCATAAGTATTCGCCCCTACTAGAACTTTGTAGTGTTATAAAATAGAATTCATTGTATTTAATCATATATGACTCTATACACAACAACCTCGAATACTAAAGTAAGGTTGATTAAAGAAAAAAAAGTTAATATTGTAACTGCATAAGTATTCACTCGAGCTTTTGATGTGAAACCACCCAAATTAGTTCTGGTGTGCAAACTGATTGAACTGGTTGGTACTTTCCAAAGCTTGTTTTAATAGCTCTATGATCTTCATAAAACTTTTAGGAATAATATCATATAATATCAATAACAATTTATGAGGTGTATTTTTTTCAGGACCATATGAGATTTTATGCAAGCCACTGTATATGTGCAGTAAGCAAAATAGTGTGTGTGTGTGTGTGTGTGTGTGTGTGTTACCCTCTGGGTGTTTGCTGATAATGTAGCTCTCCTGAGGTTGCCCCTCCTGCTGCTCTTGTCTCTTTTGCTCCAAATCATAGCTCCCTGTACGTTCAGGAATATTCCTACAGGGGGCGACAGAGAGCCTTCACTGAAAAAATGACACCCATGACTGAGTCCCGCTGCACAACACTTCGAGTCTCACACATTGAGCTCACCAGAGCTTACGTATGATAGGCCAGGCTGCCCTCTGTCCTCTTTTTATCATCCTAAAACATGAACAGTGATGTTCAATCTTTAATCAGTGAGTTTAGGGCCATGCTAGACCCGCGTTTTAGAGTATTTTTTTTTTAATTAATTGAAGACACTGTCTATGTTTCCCCAGCAGAGGGCGCAGTCAATTGAATATTGCTGCATATTGCTGCCTTCTATATAAATGTTCTGTATGCTGGTGGTTGTCAAACTTGGGCATCTAATGATTAATGACACCTTGTGTCAAATTATTATTATTATTATTATTATTATTATTATTATTATAAATATCATTATTAGTAGAATTTGAAGCGGCCTTCATTTAATGAGCTTACATTAATTATATTCTCCTAAGAAACGGTTTCACAGTTGTGATATTTGAAAACTGGGACATAGACATAATCATGGATGTGATAAGACTTTGGGTAACTTTTTTCAAGTTAATTCATAACTAATATAAATAAAGACATGGCAAAAAATTTCTCGGCTTAATTTTATGTTTCCGTATTTTATTTTTATTCTTTTTTTTATTTGATGTACAGCCATGGACATGAGTGGACATGACCTGAGGTGTGTGTGTGTGTGTGTGTGTGAGTGTGTGTGCACACGTGTAATACCCACATGCTGATTGGTGAGGCTGGAGGTGACTCAGCATCCTCATAGGACATGTCATTGTCCTGATAGGACAGATGAGAGACAGAGTTTCACCAGTTAAAATTAAACATGTATTACTTTATATATTAGTGCATTAGATATCCATGCTTTGCTCACCCCTGCAAAATTTAGGACAGCTTCCATCAGTAGGGCTGTGCTCTGCCTTTTGTAGACTTTTCCCCAAACTCAGAAAATGTTACACAGAACCTTGAGTCACACACACACACACACACACACACACACACACACACACACACACACACACACACACACAATACAGCTGTTTTAATAACCTATTGGCATGATCTATATAATAGGTAACTAACACTACTTATTGTTTTTGTACATGTGTGTATAAGATAAACACGATGTAATGACTTTCATGTGTCAATTTCTCACATAAGCAAATCAAACCACTTTATTTTTACAGGCTTGCCTGTTCTATGTATGCAGAGCCCATTTTCCTAATACCATTTCCCCTTTTCTTTAAAAATGTTCCCGCCCCTCTTGCTCAGCCCCTCTATCACTCTTTCTCTTGCAGACCTGCTGCATGCACTCTTATACAAGTGTATTAGCTATAACGGCTCCATGCCCTGACTCTAGCACATCTGATCCGGACTGTAAGTGATTGATAATAAGCAAATGAGCTAATGTATGTTTTAACTTTTAAAATATGACCCAGTGCAAAGTACGGAATCATCAGGTCCAGAGCTGCTGAAAAGTCTTGTGTTAGTCTGGTGTTTCTGCTGAGATGAGCTCAAACAGAGGCAGGGAGATTTCTTATGCTGTACGTGCTCTTGTCTGATAAGCCCTGCTATCAGAACCTAACAGTCAGCAATACAATTTGCCTTTTAATATACTCACCTTAACAGAGCTTAATAAAGCATTAGACTGTAACACTTTGATACTCACAAATATAGCTCATTTTAATTAATGGTCCACATTACATTTAGTCCAAAGAAGAAAAAAAAAAAGGTTTTAACTTATATAGTAGCCTGTATAATAGCCTAACATGTACAGTATGTTTTACTTTGCCTCTGTAGAGCTTTTGTAATATAAGTCACAATTTGTAAATTCAGTTCTTGCGCTAAATTAGACTTTCTACTCACTGATCCTGGCATGTGGACTGTGAGTTTCACACCACTGCCCCAAACTGTACCACATCTTTAAAAGGTGTTTTATTGTGCATAAGGCATATTTAATGCATAAACAGGACACACAATGTCATATTTTGTACTTTGAATAATGTTACCACCTTGGTTACAAGCAATGGTACCATTACGTATCATTTTATACTATGAATTGTATAAGAGTGGTTAATTTGCAAAAAGTATTTTTTTTGCACTTCATGGATATGGTGTGAGAACCCTGTGTGTAGCTAAGTACCAAATATTAGCTAGCTAATTATTTAACAGTTCTTGCCATATAACCTTTTTTGTCTCTCATTTTTAATTCATTTCCAATTTTAAAGGAGATAAAAACTTTTTACTGCTCTTCTTAGTGACTGTGTTGGTTATTGTATTTCTTACAAGTCCCTCCACTTTTGTGGCTTTTTTACATTTTTTTAATTCAATTTTAATTCGAATTGCAAATTTTACACATATTTTATTTATTTATTTTTAATGTACTAGACTTGAACACATTTAATTCTAGCTAACAATAACAGCCAGTCATCAGCTTATGTCTTTTTCATTTTTTTAAAAAGTCGATAGTAAAGAAAAACAGCTTGCTCTGATTATTACATACCACTGACACTGACAATTCTGTCTATATAAATGTTAAGTAAACAAATCCTTACAAAAGACTTTACCGTATCAATGATTACTTTTTTTTTGTTGTTAAACAATGACATATTTTACATTTCCTTCGTATTGTTTGAAACATCTTATATTATCCATACTGTATTATTACTATATTTCAGCTGCTGTTGTTGAAAAATTCCATCTTTTGGCAAATCATAATTCAACAGCGCTGCGGTATAGCATCAGTTATAATTTATTTAAACTAAAATTGCCTATTATTTTGGACATTTAGTAACTCATTTATGATTCACACAAAGGGTGGCGAAAGTCTAAGCAGCACAGGACTGCAAAATTGAATTTGGCTGTCGTTGCATATTAGTTGTGACTCTGCAAATTTAGAGCGGGAGGCACAATTGTGTTTCGACTTAAAGCAGCAGAATGGCCTGTGTCAGCCTTGTCTGTAAGACAAACCTTCACAGATATGGGAATTATCAAACACACACCAGCATGTTGCACACCCATGCACACCCAAAATGGTAAAACTGGCATGCAGTGCACATGTTCCCTTAATTTGAAAGACATGCTGCATCAGGTTAATATTTAGTTAAGATAATTTATTTAACTATTTAAGAATGAAATACTAATGCTTTTTAAAATAAATGCTACTTTTATTGATTTAATTTTATGTTTGGTGGGGTTTGCTGGATGAGTAACAGCAAGAACCCAATAGTCCAGGTTTTAATTGTGACATTTAGCTAAAATATAGCATAAATGAAATTAGCCATGGTGAATAAAATCCATGTTTAATGCATGTGTCCATGATACAGTAATAGCATAAAAATATGTTTTTTTTTAATGCAAAAAAAAGTTTGTTAAATAGTGAAGGGTTCCTAGCTTCCTGAACTGACTTTTCTTTTAAGTGCAACTCTGTTGATTTCATAGACAGGAAATAGAATTTTTTTTATTAACATTTCTCCTGATAGAAAAACCATTAATGAGGGAATCTCTCTCTCTCTCTTTCTCTTTGTAAGACTTCCATTATGAACATCATGGCTGCTATGAATTCTGAAGCAATTCTAATGTTTTTATTTAAATAAAATAAAATGAAATACATTTGCAAAAAAAAAAAAGTTATTGTTGTCTTTTGTGAATTCGTACTACATTAGACGCTGACCTGTACATTTTTTAAAGCAGTTTTCCAGTTTAATATACACAAATTTGCATTCATTGCAATAAATTACTTTATCATTTATGTTGCATATATACAGGTTTACAGTCTTACCTGGATCCAGGTGTTTCTGGAGGTTCTTTATTGTCTTGAAGCGTGGAGATCCGCAGCCGTGCTGTGAAACCCGCCGTCTTTCAGGACGTCAGTAACCACGCAGGGGGTGTAAGAAAGATAGTTAGATTCAAAAAGATTGTAATGGTAGAAAGGGAAACACCCATTTTGACGCCATAGCAAAGTCACGTAAAGAGGAATGAAGCAGAAACTGACGTCTTCTCACCCCCATCACGCCCACCTCTTGGTGAGCATCCAGGGTGGCAGAAGTGATAAGCACCTACTGCACAGAATGTCTAATTGATAAAGGGACAGTTTACAGCAGGGATACCCTTTACCTGCTAGCATAATATTATTGACAAGCTGCCATGGATAGTGGTCAATTCAATATACACAAGTTTGAGGGGAAAAAGAGGTGGTGAAACAAGAGGATAGGGCAATCATGATGAGATGTGACGGTTGATCATGATGGTGGTAGGGTCTTGCAATCAGCATTAAAGCATTTGGTACTTTAACGTCAGCTTGTTTACTGTTTGGGGATTCCCTTTTCAGAGGGCTTCCCCTGTCATGGTCCTCCTCTGATCAGTTTGATATCTAGTTTTATTTTCCACTGAGTCATGCATACTAGTAATGATGCTGCCAAAGAGCTGCTTGGGTTCATGTTTTTTTTGCAGGGCATCATGCCATGATTGACTCAAATATACCTCTAAGTAAACATGATAGGTATATTGTAGTGAAATGATCCAAATCCAAATACAGTATGTTACATCATAAATTGTATACGCTTAAGGCCAAGGTTGGTTTAAAATCTAGAGAAACATAATGCCTTGCAAAAGTCTTAACCATCCTTGTTCTTTTTTCACATTTTGTACAAGTTACATCCTGGAAGTAAATGATGTTTAACTGGTACTTTAGCTGCAAGTACAGCTTTTACAGTAATTATCTATCAGCTTCAAATAGCTGGATCCTGTGATTTTAAACCATTTAGGTCATCCAAGACAGATTTGAATCTTTGAGACTCAGCTCAGTCTCTGCCCCATTCTCAGTTCTTTCTATAATAGTTCTTTTATTTTACAAAGTCACTATATTGGGGTGGCACAGCACCTTATTGGTTAGCATGGTCGCGTTGCACCTCCAGGGTCTGGTTTCGATTTCTTGAGTGTGTGTATGTGTATGTGTCCTGCAATGGATTGGCACCCTGTCCAAGGTGTTCCTTTTGACCTAAGTCCCCTGGCATAGGCTCCAGGCCCCCTGCGACCCTGAATACAGAATAAAGCAGTATAGACGATGTGCGATGAGTCACTTTATTTAACTGACATATAGTGAATAATCCATCCATTTTGAATAATTTATTCAATCAATTATCTACAATTACTCCTTTATCCTGGTCAAGTTCACATTGGATTGAGAGTCACAAAACCACTGGGCATGAGGCAGGGACACACCTTGAATGGAATACTACAGAATTTACACCCAGGGGACATTTCACAGCATTGTGTATGGTTTGACATACTCCATTCATGATGCATCTTTACTCTGTTGCATTTCAAACGTATCAGTTTTCTGATGCTGAGTCATGAGCACCAGTCTTTAATTAGTCTCTGCTGTATTATTACTGCATGATGCAAGAAAAATAGCATGACCTCCGAGAGTTGAAGACTGAGCTTTATTTATCACTGGCAAGAGTCCGTTGAGAGCAACCATTCATAGTTATGCTGCTTTACAGAGCCAGGTAGATGAAAGGCAAAAGTGAGATAAAGACTGAACAAAGAAAGAAAGACAGCTGCATGGGTTTTGATCCATTAGCACTTGGGTATTAAAGGTGCACTCGGTGTGTTTTTCAGACTCAAGATATTTGTGGAGGTCTCCTCACCCTACAGCAGATGTCAATGAAATATCAGCAGTGATGCCATAGAGAAATAACAAATAATGTGAACCACCAACATTTACATGTTTAGGACATAGAGACATCTCTGTTTACTTGTCAATCATGTTGCCTGTTATCTGTCTTTCTTGCCATGGCATCTCATGAATTTAATTTATAATTTTGGAGGAAAAAAGGGTGTTTGTCTGGTTTGGCTAAGCTTCCCCTCAGGATAAAAATGTTTTACATAGAGTATCCCATAATTTCTAAAATTAAACCAAAGTTAAACATTGTCATGCAATAATCATTTTTGATAGGCATGCCTATATATATATATATATATATACTGTAAAAAGTCAACAAATTTCAATGTAACATTTCCAAACCCGTCATACTGCAGGCTCTACCAACA
>JAOVVA010000026.1:22177642-22195262 GCA_028565275.1 Leiocassis micropogon | reverse complement strand
TATTTTACCAACGGTTTATTTAACTGTTGGCTAAAGTTATATGCTCTTATAATGGAAAGTTTGCAATCTTTAAAAGGCATGCAATAAGTAGGGAATAGACCATTTGGGGGTGGTTTTTTTTTATAGGAAAATAACCAATTATATGGTGGTGCGATTTCACATAATAGATCATCCTGAAGTGTCTTTTTTCTCTTATACCACAATTTGTCACCTAAAAAAACAACAAAAAGGAAGCCCTCTGTTCTAAACTCAAAGTTGAAAATTTATTTAATTTATTAATGCTTTTGCACAAACACTTACATAATTCTCAACATTTAATTTATGCAGCTTCCCTCTCAAATGCATAACTAGGTGATTCATGTGCAGCAAAGATTCCAAAATAAATAAAAAAAAACATTAATTGCAAACTAAATTGGGAAACGTTTAATTTCAAATCAGTGGGCTAAATGTATTCATCACGACTTATAAATCCTGCAGTATGAACTTGACAGACAGATGCTTTCTGTACATCTTATTTTCTTTGTTAAACAGTCACATTACAATAACCTTTTAGTAAATTAAAATATGTACCTAATCCAAGCGAGCAAGGCACAATAAGCAATATAAGAATCACCGCCATTAGAACAATAGCTGGAGTTTAGCACTAACAGTGAGACACTCAGTTTGGGCATCATATTTCTCACTAATAGACTGCATTTTTCATTTTTTCTTGTCCATAAGAAGCTCTGGTTTTATTTAGTTGCTGTTCTAGTGGTAGTTTGGTTTAACACGTTTTTTTGGTTCTTATTTAACAAAAATTTCAAAATCTCTACCCTCCATACCTGCACTTTCCAATCGGCGATATAGAATTGTGTTGGCGGTAATTAAAATTCAAATTCAAATTTTATTTGTCACATACAGTCATACACAGAACGATATGCAGTGAAAGCTTATATGGCTGCCCGTGACCTTAAAAATTTAAAAACAATTAAAAAGAAATAAGAAATAAATAGCTGACACTATAAGAAAATAGAACAAAATATAAAAATGTTCAAGAATATATCAAGAAAAAATATATAAGAAATATAAAAACCCATCTGCACAAAAGACAAAATAGCAAGTTAAATGGAAATAAAAATGGAAATAAATGGAAATGTCCAGAAAGTGTGCAAATGTGCATATATGTGCAAATGTGCAATGTCCATGAGTGTCCGGTCTATAGCGTACCGGGGTATGTACATCTGTGCATGAGTGAACAGATATAAGTGTCCATTTCTGTGCGGTGTGCAAAAACGTGCAAAAACGCAGAGATGATTAGTCCTGTATGAAAATTAAATGAATCCCTCTTTTTTTAACCGATGGAAGCCGGGAATTAAACATTTTATGTTTCTGGACAAACACAGATTGACAACGGTATGAAGATAGCATTTTCTTATTGGTTAATGTTTTGGTTTATTTATTTATTTTTCAGGAAGAGACAGCTTGGCCTGGTTTTCTTTCAGACATGAGGGTAAAAAGCAATACCGTGTTTCACCACACATTCACAACATAACATGGGGTGGCGCTGTTTCACGCCCTGTAAAATACTCAGACAGCAGTCAGCCACAGCACAGAGGAGTTTATTACTGAAATAACTCTGTACAGTCTGAGAAAGCTGGGTGAAGCCCGTCTTCCGGATGAACACACCACTGGTGGAGACTCCATCCGTAAATGTTAAAGCGACCATCTCCATTACCATATCAAAAACTGTCCATTAATGTGGGAAGTCAGTTCACAAGTTCCTACTTTACACCACTGTCAGAGTTATACAATAGACAATTAATCACCTTATGACCGATCAGAGTGAAAATTTCAACAGCACAGTGACTTCATCTTATAAAAAATACCCAAATCACATCCTTAAAATCTGTGATTTACAATGTAGCAATCTAAGTGATATAAAAATTTAGTTTTGTGGAAATGCAGAGTTATCCAAGATTGTCTCACTTATATACTGACTGGCTAAAAAAAATTATAATAATAAAAAAGGGCAGTTCATGTGAAAACTGTGATAAGTCATTTAGTACATTAAGTGGAGTTATATCTAGAATCAGAGGTTCTTCATCTGCTGTAATATTCTTTCTGTCTAAAATTAAAATTTAAGGCAAGTCCCGAAGCTTAAAGTTCAAGTCCTAAGTGAACACAATCTATGTGTCTGAGTCCTTTTTACAACAAACAGTATTGCTCAAAGTTAAGGGACAAAGAATGACAAAAATTTGTTTGCAAGTTGCAACTATATCTTTTTTATTTTTTTTTTTCATAACATTTCCTTTAATAGAAGAAAAGGTGGAAAAATAATATGGGACATTACTTGAGACATAAAAAGTTATTATTTTAGATATAACACATTTTTACACATATAAAGAAACATGTAGGTCCAATCCTGAATAAACATATTATTCACAGATTACTGTTAATGAATTCAAGTCAAGTTGGAGGTCATACAAAACATGAAACATGAAGTTCACAAAAATCATGTTTTAAAATAATAATTATAAAAATGTAAAAATGCTAGATGCTAGAAGCATGCTGAGTCATCCTACAGTGTACATCTTTTCTATTTATTGAGACTCACTCTTGATACACTATATGGATAAAAGTATTTGGCCAAAGCTGCAATGACATTGTATCCAAATACATATACTTTAATATGGAGTTGGTTCCCCTTTTGCAGCTATAACAGCTTCCACTCTTCTTGGAAGGCTGTCCACAAGGCTGTTGAGTGTTTCTGTGGGAATCCATGTCCATTCATTCTGTAGAGCATTTATGAGATCATGCACTGATGTTTGGACGAGAAGGCCTGGCTTACAATCTCCATTCCAGTTTATCCCAAAGCTGCTTGATGGGGTTGAGGTCAGGGCTCTGTGTGGGCCAGTCAAGTTCTTCCACACAGAACTCATCAAACCATGTCTTTACAGTGCTTGCTTTCTGTACTGGGGAATAGAAAAGCTCCTTCCTCAAGTTAGCGCCACAAAGTTGGAAGCATAGCATTGTTCAAGATGTCTTGGTATGCTGAAACATTAAGATTGCCCCTCACTGGGGATAAGGGGCCTGATTGAAACACCTGAATTCAATAATGAACAGGTTTGGCCAAATACTTTGATCCATATAGTGTAGAGGACTACTTTTTATTATTCATTTGTTAGAGTTTGATCTATTTATAATTTCTAAATGAGATTTTCCCCTATGTACGGTATATGGTGTAAATAGAGAGTCATATCTGATGCAATCGTGTTGCACATAATCACATAAGGAGATCTACGTGTTTCTCATGTGATGTTCATAATGAAGGAAACTAAAATGAGCCCTGATCCTGTGATCATGTTGCCTTGTGTACCAAGCCCTATAGGCCCAACCCTATTGTTATGGAACAATAGGGTTGAGCCTATGAACACACACTCGCACACACATGCACATAAAAAACAAATCTCTGTTTAAAGCTCCAGCCATCATTTTATTTATTTATATTAGCAGTTTAGGATTTCATTGTATTATATAAATAAATTTTACATGATGTTTGCATAAAAGGAAAGAGCATGCTTTTTTTAATATTATGGAATGAAGTCCTGCCAATGCCACCGCCCTGTCCCTCATAGTGTCCTTTTGTCTCTCTGCTTCTACAGTAGAGCACTTTGGAATGTAGGCTTCATACCATAACCTTTTGCATTTTCAGCTATAGTAATCATGTAAGTCCAAATTGTTCGATGCAGAAGCAGAGAAAAAAAATACGACACAAGGAGAACTAAAAATCTAAACAGATTAAGTGAAAAAATTCTTATGGAATATTATGAGCTGTGGTAATCGTAGCAGTGGGCAGGGGCTAAAAGTCAGCAGGCTAGGAGATGACGCATTCCTTAGTGCTTCTAGTGAGCTTTTCGGGCTTGCCATCCTGAGCCTGGATAACAGCAGCCACCACCTGGAGAGATTTAGAGAAAAAATTTTACACGTGACAAATAAAATATGTTTATAAACTCCACTTAAAGAAACTTTGGGAGTTAACCAACAGGTGAGTCTAGATTAGATTCTAGCAAATGGGAAAGTACTTGACTGAATAGGAACAAATTGTTTGAGCAATGGCATCAATCACAAAAATAACCATGAAACAAGATAAATAATAATAAAACAATCTTTTCTCAGTTACACTTACATCCTCCTCATGAGGAAATCCTCCCATCTCTAGTTTGGAGAACACAAGATGGCCATTGATCTCAACCTCGAAACATGCTGAAGAAAAAGGAAAGACAGCTGTGCTTTGACTCAGAGCTATTAAATATTGAAATTAAGAAGCAGTCATTTTCCTGCCTACTGTAATACTCGCTATCATCATAAAGCAGTTCTATTTTCAGTGTTAAATCAATGTTGTTCTATGTAGATTACACACTGCAGTAAAAGTCTATGTAGAAATAAATTAGAATTAGGCACCTTCATATTATATATGATTATGGTTATTATATAATTTATATATTGTAGATACACATGTGGTATCCATATAAACCATATTAAATGTAAAACTGCTTGCCATTTCATGCACATTTTCTACTATATACAGTACACTACCAAGAATAGGTATTGATAATCACTTTACACTACAATACATAATATTTTAAAAACATCTTCGTTCAAATATTTATTTAAAATCCCCAAATACACTATATGATAAATAAGTATGTGGATACTTGAGTACTGTCCCTTCACATATATGACGGACTGTCATTAATGATGAAGAGAAGGTGTATAAGAGACAGATGTGGCTCACTTTTCCTCCCCACAGCCCCGTTCACCGCTGCATCTGGAACTTTGGCTACGATGGCGCGCTTCAGGCTCAGGAAGCGCCGGTCGTAGCCTCATCTTCCACTGCCAGACACAGACCAAAAAAAAAACAAAAAAACACATATGTTAGTTATCTCAAAATGCTGAGATTTCCTTAGAATTCTGACTTTAATGTCAGAATTCTGACCTCAGAGATTAAAGTCAGAACTCTGAGGATAAAAAGTCAGAACTCAAATTACTTTTATGGTTGCCCTAATCCTCTTACATACCACAATCACCTTAAAGCAATGACAAATTTTAATGCCGAGTTGCATCTGCCATGATTGAGCATTTTTGTGGTCGCCTTTACCAACAAAAGTAACATTTTTTAATACGATGATGAGTAAATGAAAAAGATGTTTACCAGTACTCGACGTTTACTTGCACCATCGTTGTGTTGCACTTTAGGTTCACTCAGCTCTCGGCTTCTTCCTCGTCTCTAATGACAGACTAATCTCTGCACTTCTTGATCGTATTCAGGTAACTGCATGACTCAGCTAAATCATAGCACACGCCCATGCCCCACACCCACAAAGAGAGAGAGAGAGAGAGAGAGAGAGAGAAAGAATAACTACATAAAATAACACATCAATAGTACTTTCAGTAAAAACTTTCCGAAACTTATAAAATAATTAAGTTTTAATGAATATATAAGTTTATTTTTCTTTTTACTGCTGTTCTATTTAACTATTACCTAAAGTTATATGTTCTTAAAATGGAAAGTTTGTAATGTTTAAAAGGCTAGTAATAAGTAAGAAACAAATTTAAGAGTTTTTTTTTTATATAGAAAAATAATCAATGATAGGGTGGCATAATGCATCCCATGTGAAAGTTAATTAATATCTCAGAACAGATCATTATAGTCAAACTCTAACCTAACACATTGTTCTTTGAGCTCTTATCACATTGTGTGTATGAAAATGTTCTCACTTTCATAGTAAACGTAGCAATGGTTTTTACCATACATTACCAAAGGTTAAATGATCTCCTTTCATGATTTATTTCCCACAAAGTTGACAGTTCAGCATTATATTTCCAAACTTTATGGTTCTTAACCCAGTTCAGGTAATCTAAAATCTCCTTAGTTGATTTCTTTGTTTAATGAGCCATATCTTCCCATGCTTTTTGTATTGATCCTCTAGAACAATAATAGTTAATATTAAGCTACTTAAGGTGAAAGATTGTCAGATTGTGTGTATTTAGAGATATCAACATTGGTTGTCTCTCAATAGTTTCACTTCCAATATACATTTATCACAACAACTGTATTCACCTCCTTACTGTGGTAATACGTGTGGTAATAAATAATTACGTTTGGTTCTGACACAACGCTTTCTTCATCTTAGGATTCATGAAATTGGGAAAGAGGAAAGCTTTGTGAAATTTTTGATTGCAAAAGTAGCTTACCAGAGACAGCAGAAGTTTTAAATAGGGAATTTGAAGTAAAGACTGCAGTCTAGTATTTATACAATAAAAAAAAAAGTTACTGTAACACATTAGTCACAAACTGACATACTTAACAGTAAACTGTTGTAAACTGAAATATTTCTAAGTTATTGGCAAATAAGTAATCCGTCCATCCTAAATAAACATTAACCAATCAATCCAAGCTAAGTAAGAATAATTGTGGCAATGAGTCTGGAGAACTTGGACAAGCTCCAATTTCTTAGGGTCAACAATTAAGGTCTTTCTGTGTGAAGTTCATAATTAGAAAAGAAATATGGTTGTTTATAACAAATAAACTAGGAAAAACAAACAATTTAATAGATCATCCTACAATATACAGTATCTGCATTACTTTCAGGCAAGTTCATTTTATCCACCCAGTAAGTACATGTCAGGAAATGCAAAAACTCTTTATTAAATTTTTATTCAAGCATGTACCATGTTGACAGCTGGCATAACATTTTAGAGAATCGGGATGTGGAGAGACTGCAAATCTGAGTTGTAAATGTGGATGAAACAATTAACTATAAAAGTAAATTTACATCCTGTGTTTAAGTTGCTTGCTTCAAAGTTAGACATTAGCATTACTTTATCTCTGATGTTGTAGTTGTGCAATCAAACGCAAAAATAATGGCCAAATGTCAAATGCAATAGCAAACATTACCATTAAGGGGTGTTTAACAAAGCTGCTATAGGAATTTCAAAACAGTAGGCAGGTTACACAGCTCGTACAGGTGAAACAGGTCTGACTACATTCAAGAGTTATCTCTGTCCCTGATAAAATTGTAATAAAGTTACATGGCAGACAAAAAAAAAAAAAAAAAAAGAAGGAGAAGAAAGAAAAAGAAAAAAAAAAAAAAAGAGGGGTCACATAAGCAGCAAAGTGGTTTTCTTTGACTAGGAAATAGTCTTACAAAATCAAACATTTCAAAATCTTAGCTAGCATCTGCAAAGGAAATGGATTTTTATTATAAACAAAGATACTTTGAGATTAACAATATACAAATTTCTAAAAGCTTACTTTATTATTTCTGATTTCGACTATAATGATTACTCTAGCAGTATCATTAGTTTGCCCTTATTTTTTAATTATTATTCATTATTAAATAGCTGCAACTGAAGAAACAAGGCAGCAAAAAGCACTAAAATTTTGCTATAAATCTTAACAAGCCATTTTTCCTAGTGTAGAGAATTCTATTTTTTCTCCACTTGTATATCTCCCCTTTGTCTTTGCTTCAGGTTTGACAATGACTGGACTAAGAGCTTCATAGTGCAACCTTTGGTTTTTAGCTACACTAATCATTTAAGTCCAAAAACACTTCGTTAGAAACAGAGGCGAAAGGAGATATACAAGGATTAGTTAACACACAGTAACAATGGTTTCACTCATACAGTATCCTTGTTGTTTCTGAGGTAATCAAATCCTAGGTGTTAGAGTATGACACAAGGTGGCCGGCTCTTGGTGATCTTTTCCACTTGTTTGCCATCATGGGCTTTCTGGATAGCCTCCATGATCTATAGAGTAAAAAGTGTCAATTAAATTAATACAACGGCAGGACTAACACTAGTGCAGGTGCAAAACTTATAAATTAAGGCACTATTATACTAATCATTCTATGGTAAACGTGTATTTGTAATAATTCACAACCGTTTTTCTTTGAAGTAGAGGTTTATCATTTGTAGGAATGTCACAAAAAACTGTTTGACCTTGAAGAGTCTTTAAAAGAGGGAGTTGAAGGTTTCTTGGTAACATGACAATCTATATTGTTTAAAAGGCTAATATAGAAATGACATTATACCTAACTAAAAATAAAAGTATTAAATGATAATCTTCAATTAAAAAAAAAAATTGTGCCGATATTAGAAAATTATCAATGCCACAAAGCAAGCAACATACAGCTGCAAATAAAAGCAGCTTGTAACAGTTTATTTATATAAATATGTAGTAATTATGGCCCCCAATAACTTCAGTATTATATTGCATTCTACATCTTTTCTTTCAGCTGTCTTCGTGTATGATATTTCAGCAGTTTCAATAAATACTCACGTCGTCTTCATAGGGAAAACCACCGGTTTCTAGCTTTGAGAAGACCACCTGCTTGTTGATCTCGATCTCAAAGCTCCCTAAGAGGTTGAAAAAAGCAGTTTTAGCCAAAAACAACAATAAAAAATAACCAAAAAACAAAAACGCTTCAGCTTTTAAACAACATCCTGTGGATTCTGTTCAACACACCTTGCCTGCCGACGAAGCCGGACACCTCCGCCTCAGGAAACTCAGCGAGGACGACTCGCTTGAGCTCCTGAAAGCGGGGCTCGTAGCCTCATCCGCCACTGGGAAAGAGCAAAAAGAGACAATTAAACAATTCTGTGGGTGCAAATCACAGAATATACTGCATGCATTATGTATACACTTTCCATAATGCCTCAGCCATGTTTTCTCCAGAATATGTCTGAGCCTGATGCACAAACTGATACGAGTACATCAACACACACTTCATAGTCATCATGGCACTGTGTTATTGCAAAGTTAGTTGTCTAAAAAAAAAAAATGGTTCACACAGAGAAGCGTGAACATAGGAGGTAAAATAAATCATGTTGTTTCAGGTTTAAGAAGGAAGATGTATTACTGATTATCATGTGATTACTTTATGATGCTGCAATAAATGTTATCATTCCAGGGGACCAGATCAGTTAAGACGCAAATATGTACTTTGAATACGAGTTCTTTTGAATACAAATTTATTATTATTACTATTACTATTATTATTATTATTAATAATAATTTATTTATTTTACTGAATTTCCAAACCACACACCTTAATTAAAAATACAGCCTGGTGTAAAACTTCAATATAAAAACAAACAAACAAACAAACAAAACATCTTGACCTGCTAACAGGGAAACACAAACTGTGCTAGCATTTCCTACTTTGTTTTATTCTATTCTATTACAAATGATGCGTTTTTACAGCTAGATTAAAAATACTAATCATTTTCTTTTTTTTTTATTTTAATGCTGACTTGCTTCGAGTATCTAGCTACCATTATGCCTACACAAAACAAATGACTGCAGTCTTGATGTCTGGTTTTCTGCAAACATAACGCTCATGCTTAGTCATGATTGTATTGTTGGTTAAAATCAAATAAAATTCAGTTAATCACATTGCCTCTGTTGTGCTAAAAAAAAAAAAAAGGGATGTCACTCTATATTGCACAATCTTCATCCATTTGTGAAAAGATAAAAACAACCATGAATAAAAGATTTTTAAGGGCTATTTGCTAAACAATGTCATGTTTGTACACCAAACAGTCGCCTTATTTTAAACATATGGATGGAGGGGAAGGTTAGTGGGTTAGATCTCTGAAAGGTGAAATGAATAGGAAAAATATCAAATAATTCAAAATACCATGTTAGTCATATGCATTTGTTGTTTGCTGTATGTAATCAAGTTCTTTTGTTCTAGCAGGTGCATTTATACTTGTGGTTGCTGGCTACTTCCACACGTATATTTTACACTTGTGGAAAAACAACGATACCTTTATTTATATTTATCACTATCTTTGCAAGTTTGGTTATTGAATCAATGCAAATATGAGGCTTACATTTCACAACCCATGTACAACGTTAGTGACGTAATGCGAAAAACAAGCTAACACGGAAGCGCAGTAACATGGAAACCGAGCTAGCAACGAGAGATAAAGCGCGTTTCCCCGCTTCATTTGAATTTCTTGAGCTCCACCAGAAAAACTAAAACAGCTCCTTCTTTAAATAAAAGCCACGAATACCGCTGGCTTGCTTTATAAGCTCTTGTTAACTTCTGCTAACACAACACTGACAAGCTGCTAGCTGACTAGCATGGAAACTGAATAACACCATTGCAACAACACTTTATTTCATTTCCCAATTAAAAACATTTCTAAACCTTACCAATATTCCACTTTGATCTCTACACCCATCACCACAGCTCAAGCAGAGATTCACTACAGGATTCACACACTCCCTGTTAAACACACAACGTTCACACTTTGACAGAGGCGGAATAACAAATGACTCGCACACTTATAGTAGTGCACTCCTGGCGGTGTAGTAATAATAATAATAATAGCGAGCGATTTGGAACGCAAGCACAATGAAAGAACAGCGCTGCCTGTGGACTGGGGTGGTACAGGTGTCTGCTTTGCATTGTAAAGCAGAAAAAAGATCTGTTTTATTGTGACAAGTTTATTATTTTTTCACACTCGGTTCATGTTAATTAACATACTAGTTAATATACTAGTAATACCTCCGGGATCCTGCTTTAATTCCTGCTTTTATTGTTTTATTGTGTTTTTTTTTTCTTTCTTCAGTTTATGTGAAAAGTTATTTAGCTTTGAGGAAATTTGGTCAATCAATTAAAATATGACTTTGCATTTATTTAGCATATTTACTGATAAAAAAACAAAAACAAAAAACTGTTTATATGTTTTACGCCATGTGTACACAAACCAGAAGGGTTAAAAGTCATTGCAAACCATTTTGCATTTCTCTGTTTATTCCAAAACATGTTTGCCTCATCATTTTGTTTAATCCCCGAGCCAACCGGGTCTATTTTCAATCTGAAATATCCAGGTACTTTGGAAAATACAAAAAAAAAAACATCCATTCCTGAATCTTGTATACTTGCAGCAAACATGCCTATGGTTTGCATGAGCGAAACATTGAATTTAGTCTCATCTGACCACAACATGTGCTGCAAATTATGCACAAGATTTGGAGGCTATCCTGGAAATCCAAGAACATGTAACTTGAGTCGAGGAAGAAACCCACAGTTTCATGGGGAGAAAATGTACAATTCCACAAAGACATTAACACAAGTTTAGGATTGAAGCAGAGACTTTGCAGCCATAAGATGGCAATGTTAAATAATAATAATAATAATAATAATAATAATAATAATATATTTTGGGGCGCCACAGTGGTGTAGTGGTTATCACTGTGGCCTTGTACCTCACGGGTCAAGGGTCCAATTCCTACCTCGCTTAGTGAGTTTCCTCCAGGTATTCTGGTTTTCTTACACAGTTCAAAGACATGCAGGTTAGGTTAATTGGCATTCCCAAATTGCCCGTGGTGTGTGTGTGCACCCTGCAGTGGATTGGCACCCTGTCCAGGATGTACCCCACCCTGTACCCTAAGTCTCCTGGGATAGGTTCCAGGAGACGTAGGGTACAGGTGGTATATAAGATAAGTGGTATAGAAGATAAATGAAATTATTATAATCACTTTTTGATTTACTTTCTAAGGCATTTTTAAGGCACCTCGCCTAGCTGTCCTGAGTCCCCATTTACTCAGGTTGAGATACCCATTTACACACGTTGTGAGACGGTGGACCACATGATGGCAGCATCGACCCACTGAAGTCTCTCAACGAACCCAGCTCTTCTGTTGATTGAGCACTCTAATATATCCTCAAAGCTCCTCAAGACTTTACAAACTACAGTATATTACTTTACTTCCTATTAACTAGGTCATTGTTTACTTTACCCAAGAAAAAAATTAATCTGCATTACTAATATACATCTGGTCTCTGGCCTAATCACTTGCACTTGCGCTGGGATCCTGGCCTAATTAAAAACATTTACTGCAAAGCTGGATGTTTTTTGGTCTGCAGGATAAAGTAGGACTGTGGGAATTAACTGATTAAGGTCTAGCTTTAATCTTAACGTAACCCAAGATCACATTTTCTGGAAAAGGCCGAACATGGGGTGGCGCCTTGTTATATAGCCTAAGCTGACAGCCTGCAGGATACAGTTTAATGTGGTTTTTTATATTACCAGACTGACCACACAGTAAACGAACCTTAAGTGTACAGCACAGTTTAGCCTACAGGCATGCATTTACTTAGCTTTCACGATTGTCATACCTTCTCGTGTACTTTCAAGTTTTAAACCTAGTTATTTTTACCCTTGCATTAAGATAATGATGTGCTGACTTGCGATTGAACCTTTTTTTTTTTTGATCAGTGACTCTTTGATCTGTTATGGAAAGAATTAATATTGAGAATGTCATATGCCACGGAGTTGAATATTAACAATCCTACCGTATTAACTCAATAATCTTGTAATTTTTCACAGGTGCTCTTTGGCTTTTTTGTACAATCATTTGATTGGCACAAAGGTTTATGTGAGCACTCTTGTGATTTATAGATGATTTAAAGAAAATAACTGATTAAGGGCAAATTTATGCTTAAAAATGTATATATGTCAAGAGAGCTTATGTCAGATTTGATCTCTTACAAATCATTATTGCATTTGGATGTCAATCAAACTGTGAAGGTGTAAATATACCCAGAATGAATTTAAACTCACATAAAGCACTTCACATATATTGTATATGTGTAAAGACAACAAACATATTACTATATAATATACATGTACCTTGCTCAACAAAGTTGCCATGTTTTGCTTCCTTGAGGAATGCCATGATGCAACAACTGTCTTTAACATTAAGCCGAAAACAAGAAACAAAGGTGGAAGTTATTACGTATTTTGCTTATTGACAGCAATTCAATTTGACAGCTTTAGACATTCTATATTACATTTTATTCCTTTAATAAGCTCTATGGTGCTACAGTAGCAGAGAGAGAAAATGTGTGTATTTGGAGTTGATGGCGAAAAACACAGATACAGTAATTAGAAATTAGGAATGCCTGATAAACATCACTGTAAGCATTGAACCATCACTTTTTTACAATTACAATGATGTTAACTTTTTTTTCTTAATTACTTTACAATGATGTCAACTTCAAATCCTTTCAAATTAGTGGTATGAAATAGTGGTAGGCCTTAATACTCTTTATAAGAATTTAAATTTTCAGTTCTTTTCATTTGTTTTTAACATGAACTTTACATCCTCCCATGTGGGTATGGAGTTCTCCCCATGCTTGGTGGGTTTCCTCTATGTAATCTGATTTTCATAAAATCATAAAATCAGGTTAATTGATGTTTGCCCATAGTGTATGATTGGGTGTGGGAGTGAGAGTGTGTATATGCTTAGATTCAAGCCCCCTGTGGGCCTACCCAAAATATCTGGTATATATAATGGGTGGATGGATAAATCACATTTATATCATCAAAACTATAGTGAGGGAATATGAACAACCCAATGGCTTTTGCTGTTAGACTTACTATGATCAGGGGCAAGGATACTCCGTACTTCTGGTATTCGCATAAACCCTCTTAGTGTTTGTTATGGAGTTTAATCCTGGATCCATGTGTTCTGTCTGGTGCCCAGTGCCCAGAGTTACCCACTCTCATATTGCCTTTGATTAAGGGCCAGGTGTGTTTAAGGGAGAGAACACAGATGAGAGTGATAAAGAATTCTTGACATATGACACGATAATGGGTTCTTACTTATTGTTGGATTGACAGCTTACTACCGTGCTTTTGGCAGATGTGGTGCAGATGTGAGGAACTTAATGTTTGAAGCAGAACGCCAGAAAAAGAGAAACAAAGAAAATTTAAACAAGTTGCTAAAAAGGGAAAAGATGGTTTATTCAGAGAAAGGATGGCCTCATTACTGAAAGTTACACTCAGAGCTGTGTTTTGATATGTCTTTTTTCCCCAGCTTGGACATCCCAAACGTACCCCCCAAAAAACATTCTGCAACATCATTATTCTGTATGAACTATATAGCTGTAGATTTATTATTTCTATTCTAGATTATGACTAGGCTGACTTTGTATTTATATTTCCGTATTTTTTCTGCATATACACTTACACACATAGTCTGGTACTATAGAACATAACATATATGTGTCACATATTTATGAATAATACTTGCTTATTATATATCCCCTTATACAATTTATGTTTTTCTGTTATAACAGTATTTTACTCATACTGTTATCTATTTAATAACTATTGATATAACTGCTGCAGATATTTACTGCCCAAGTATACATATACACATATTTAATTACTGTACATAACCTGAACCTTGTAAATTACCCAATACCAATATGTGCATTGATGTATATACACAACTATTTGCACTTCTGGTAGATGTAAACTGCATCACTACATTTTTTTTGGCTGCTCCCATCAAGGGGTCGCTACAGTGAACCATCTGATCCGCATACAACTTGGCACAGGTTTATGCCGGATGCCCTTCCTGAACCAACCCTTTCATTTTATGCAGGCTTGGGATTGACACTGCATGCAGTGGCTGGGTAGTATGGGGTGTGGCAACCCACTGGCAGCAGGACTTAATCCTGGATCTTCAGATCGCCAAATCAACAACCTAGAGTCTAGGGCTAGCCTAGGGCTGAGCCACCACTGCCCATTACTGTGCAAAAACAATAAAGTTGTATCTGTCTACCTGTCTATCTAAGTACACCTGCATGGGTGTGTTTAGGGATTTAATGATTTATTTTTTTATTCTAGCCGGCTTCTATGACAATTCAAACATTGGTCTCACTTTCTTCCACGCCACTTATTGTGTAAATAAATAGGCCAGCAAAATAAAGGGTGCTCAGACTTTTTGACTGTGTGTGCTTCTATACCCTGCAATGGATTGTTCCCCAAGATTTCTGCATAGATGGATGAAGTTATTGATATAGTTTTGTCATGTGAAACATTTCTTTTTCAGGTCAGTGTAGTCAAACAAGTTTAAAGTTGGTGAAGGTTTATATAGGAGTTTTTCAAACCCCACACAGACCATAACCCTGTCACAGGATTAAATGAGGGTCCTTGCAGCTGTTATGTTGCAACTGTCCCCGCTTTGATTTTTTCATTAAAATATGTGATTCTGTATAAATCAACAGGAATTTCAGTAACATGTACGTTAACTTTTATATATAACTCCTTGCTTTTTACTTCCTGTTCCCTATACGATTTTTAAAAAAGACTATGAACACTATGGCCTTAGGGAGTTATCCAAACAATTCTTATAAGCAGCTCTAATAACCATAAACTGGGCTTTATTGTGTAGTATGTGATACACAGATAAATCTACCTAAAGGAGAAGGGCACAGCATAAGTTTCCAGCAGAGGTAAAAATTCCCAAAGCCTTAATTTTCCAAATCATACATCCAGTATCTTTAAAGCTGCCAACCCTGCAGTGCAGAAGCAGTAAAGCTGATGTTTTTTAGTTTATGCCATCACTGGGGCGAAGGCTCTAGTGTCCTAATGGAGCAGTAGACACACTATAAGCACTATACCTCTGAAACTCCATTAGCTCCTGACTGGTTTATATACACTCAAGTCCTTACTACTTTTGGGAAGCCATCACCCTGGCCAAAATTTGATCTCTGACTTGATTAGACCACCACTTTGTCCATGGGTAAAAGAAAAAAATAAAAATAAAAAGAAAGAAAACAAATTACCTGGACTGTTTCCTTTTCTCCCTTACACTAATTGAAGTGTCTGTACAAAGCATGTGTATATTTTTTCTAACGTGTGTATGAAAGAAAGAGAGATTTGTGCAACTCTTATTGACTCAATTACATATAAATGTGTTATTGGTTTTAAGGAGTGTGCCATTCTCCAGAACTCCAAGAAAATATACAGTAGGTTCTGGTGCTGTATATATAATCAGGATATAAAAACAAGCCTGTAGAGAGATGTCTTTTTGCATGTCTGCCATTGCTTCTATCAGTGGAAGCCCCTTTCTGTTCAAGCTCCCTCCCTCCCTCCCTCCCTCCATCCATCCTTCCCCCCCCTTACTTATTTGTCAGAGTAATCATACTCCATCTTGCACCATGCTGTCTCACTGCTCCTCACACTTCGGTCCGCCTTGCTCATTAGAATAAGTCTGCAGCTTGGCAGGAAGCACTGGAGAAATATATCTCTCTCTCCCTTACTCTCCCTCTCTCTCTCTCTCTCTGGTGGGCAAGATGATTCCTATCCACATCCATCTCCATTAGTGTAATAGCGTATAGCAGCTCAGACAACTCTAACCCCCCACCATACCTCCCCTCCCCTTACCCTTTCTTTCTGGATCGCATTTCTCCCAGTGCTATTTTTCCAGGTGGAGAAAGAGAGTGTGGGTGAGAGAGAAGGTAGGGGGTATGCTGAAGGAGAGGGAGAGAAAGAGAGAAGCCAAGAGATTAGTTAGGCCCAGCTGAAAAAGAATCATCCATCCTTTGCTTCCTGTCCACTCTATACTGTCACGACCCTCATGGGAGACTCAGCGCTCTGTCCAGCTCCGATTTACAATCTGTATGTGTTGGTGTGTTTAGTCTGCATGTGTGTGCATATGTTTCGATATGAAGGTCTCTAAACTTGGAGCGCAGACAGACCCCCTGCAGCTGCTTGCATTCTCTTCAACACTTTCCCACCACTGCCAGGTCTTTAATATAATGCCTACATGCATCATTACATCTACCCAACCCCAAAGCTCATAGCCACACATTAGCCTAGCTGCCATTCCTACTATGCTAATCGACAGTCATTATTCCAGATGAAATTATAGTGGCTCTGCTTTTGCTCCTACTTTAACCCCTTTTCTTAAACCCAAGGACGACCCCAAATCCCCCAACCCAGGCAGTGACACACCAGTGCGAGGCAACAGAGGTAAAGGTCAGGAAGCAATTATGGGCAGGAATAACTGTGAATGTGGAAAAACAGTGTGAAAGTTCTAGATCACCATTGAGGTTTGTCATCTGTTCAGAGCAGGTCTCAAGGGCAGATTACTGCTAAAGCTTGCTTGAATCCTCCTAACATCTTCTGTGCCAGGAGCAACCCTGTTGGAAATTTTGGAGAGGTGAAAACTCTTGGCATGATGGTTTAAAAATAATGGTAGGCTAACAGTAGCATTAATTCATGCAGAGTACAATGGCTTCATGTTTCTTCAAATTGTAATCAAGTTATTTCATTCAGCTTGTTCAGTTCAGCGGGGTTGCATATTCATTGTACAGCTCTGCAGTGAATGGATGTGTCTCAGATATCTCAAAGTAGTTCACTGGAGTGGTAGAAGAAATCAAGAACCCATTCTCCTGTTTCCTACACTCAATTGATGAAAGACGTCCACAAGTTTTTTTTTTTTTTTTTTACCTCATTTTCATAAAAGTGTGGTCATGGCTGTTAACTAATGACCTCTTTCAACAACATGACAGGAGAGTAAGGGGAGCCACTAAACTTTTTTGATCCACTTTATTCCCAGCCATGACATCGTTGGAAATCAAGCTCAAAGTCTCCCAGTGATTTTTTGTTATGGATCCTGTGATTAACAAGTTCTTTATTTTTATTTTATTTTATTTTTGTGTGTGTGTGTGTGTGTGTATGTAATGTGTTGTAATTTAGCTGCCTATCTTGGCCAGGTCTCCCTTGCAAAAGAGATTTTTAATCTCAATGGGCTTCTCCTGGTTAA
>JAOVVA010000026.1:22158105-22177542 GCA_028565275.1 Leiocassis micropogon | reverse complement strand
ATTCCTTCGCTGGCAGCTGTGAGAATGCAGCGTTGGGCCCTACTTCTGTCTGCACATCAGTATGACATTAAGTACAGAAGGTCAGAGCACCATGCGAATGCTGATGGGCTCTCTCGACTTCCGTTAGCCATCACCCATTCAGAGTCAGCCACAGTGGAAACTTTTTACTTCAAGGAGGTAGATAATCCTCCTATCACGGCAGCTCAAGTGAAATTGCACACGTGCACAGATCCTGTGATGTCAAAAGTTTTAGACATAGTGTTTTAGACAAGACCACATGTTTTTAGTTCTTCTCGACGCCCACAGCAAATGGCCTGAAGTTGAGATAATGAAACGCATTACGTCAGGGAAAACAATAGAATCTCTTCGTCGTTTTGGTCTGCCCCAGCAACTTGTCAGTGACAACGGACCTCAACTGGTCTCTGAGGAGTTTGAGGCTTTTATGAAGGCTAACGGAATACAACACATTTGATCAGCACCATATCATCCGTCCACCAATGGTCTTGCTGAGCGATTTGTACAAACAATGAAGCAAGCTTTAAAGTCAACGCAAGGTAGAGGATCCCTAAACCAACGTCTTCACCTACCGAAACACTCTTCACGCCACCACTAAAGTGTCTCTAGCCACGGCTATGTTTAAGAGACAGCTGCACACCCGCCTGGACTTGTTGAAACCTTTGAAAACTAAACAGACTGTTCAGGCTCAACAACATAGGCAAGTGGAACGGCGGGTAAAACCAAAACATCGTAGTTTCAGGCCCGGGGAGAGAGTTCTGGCTCGTAACTATGGGAAGGGTTACAAGTGGTTACCCGCCACAGTGATTGCCCAGACTGGTCCAGTGTCTTACACAGTTAAGCTTGCTGATGAACATCTCTGTTCATCATCATCATGTCTGAGAAGACATGTAGATCAGTTGCTAGCTGCAGATGGCTGTGACAACTTAGAGAAACAACCTATGACCGATCTGCACCCAGAGGTTGCACCGAATTACCATGTGCCGGACATTCATCCTGAGTTTTCATTGACACCTTCTTTACTTGAAACTCAATTAACTGAAACTGTGTCAAGTCAGGAGAAAGAGGTCGTCGCTAGCACCGATCAACCTGTGCTTTTGCAACATCAGACCCCTATAAAAGTGCCTGTGGGACGGTCATATCCTAAGAGACAGCAACGACCTCCAAACAGACTGACATTTTAGTCTAGTGACTAACCCTCAACACAGGGACAGAATAATTCCCAGGGTTATGTCCGGGAACAGAGGTAGTCCACCCTCTATCCCTAGTTAAGTTATGTGTTACAAATTGATGAGAAAATGTTACTGTTAAAGTAATATAAGTTGTTGTTGAAAAATATTTATTTTGTCAAAAAAAATATATATATATGAGGGGAGGAATATGTTATGTATTTGTGAAACGAGAATCAATTCCTCTCTGTGTTCCTTTAAATGATCTTTGGTGCATTGTGGGTTAAAAAGAAAAACCCGGATGTGTTGTAATACTGTTAAGGAAAAATAAAAGGAAAACAACTAAGGGTTCACTACTCACGACTCCTCTGTAATTCTTAATTATATACTACAAATCTTAACGGAAGTATATAACAATGTATAAATGAGAAAGAGGATGGGGGAAAGGTGCACTTGCAAGGCTTGATGGTAAGAAAGGTAGAGGAGTTTAAATATTTAGTGTCAACTGTCCAAAGCAATGGAGAGTGTCGTAGAGAAGTGAAGAGGAGAGTGCATTCAGGGTGGAATGGGTGGAGAAGAGTAGCAGGAATGATCTGTGACAGAAAGGTATTGGCAAGAATAAAAGGGAAAGTTTACAGGATTGTGGTGAGACCAGCAATGTTGTACGGTTTGTAGACTGACAAAAAGACAGAAAGCAGAGCTGGAGATGCTGTTTTGGGACTGACAAAAATGGATAAGGAATAAGTATATTAAAAGAACAGTAAGGGGGCAAAGTTCAAAAGGCCAGATTAAGGTGGTTTGGACATGTGCAGAGGAGGGATGATGGGTATATCGAGAGGAGAATGTTCGGGATGGAGCTGCCAGGCAGGAGGAAAAGATTAAGGCCCAAGAGATGGTTTATGAATGTGGTGAGGGAGGTTGAAGTGACAAAGAAAGTTGTGGTAGACAGATGGTGGAACCCGACGAAGTCTTCTGTTTATCAAACGGGTGTTCTGGTGGCCCTCCATGAAGGACATCAATGAGTTTGTTTAGGCGTGCCCGGTGTGCGCCAGGGCCAAAGACATAACCAACCAACCCCAGGAGAACTCCAACCACTTTATCATGGGCCTGCCGGTTTCCGAAGGAAAAAACACCATCCTGACAATTGGCGACCGATTCTCCAAGGCAGTGCACCTGGTGGCCCTCACCGGACTACCACAGCTGAGCTGATACTGGATCACGTAGTTCCCCTGCATGGGTTCCCAAAAGACATCGTCTCGGACAGGGGGCCCCAGTTCACCGCCTCGTTCTGGAAGGCCTTCTGCCGTCTGATCAATTCCACCTGTAGTCTGTCCTCCGGTTACCACCCCCAGACTAATGGTTAGACGGAACGGACCAACCAACAGCTGGAGTGCTACCTGAGGTGTTTTGTTGCTAATCGCCAGCGCTCCTGGGCCCGCTACCTCACATGGGCAGAGCTGTCTCATAACCTCCACGTTTCCTCTGCCACCAACCTAAGCCCATTTGAGGTTTGCCATGGTTTCCCATGTTCCCAACAGTTGGTCCATAGGTGTTGACGGCTATGGAACCAAGCCAACCTCGCCATCCAACGCGCCAACACCAGCTACGTCACCCAGCATCGCCGTCGCCGGGACGTTTGTACAAAGTAGGTGACAAGGTATGGTTATCAATGAAAGACCTGCATCTGCACACCGAATCCCGAAAGCTCTCACCCATCGGCCCATACCGCATCACTCTACGGATCAACCCTGTCACCTACCGGCTCCAGCTGCCTGCGGTGCTCTGGATCCACCCAATATTCCACACATCCCAAATAAAACCCTTCACTACTTCACCTATGGTTATCCTGCCTACTCCTGTTACTCCGCGTTTGGGTTTACCATCCACGCTACAAAGGGCTAACCGCTAAAGCTACGTCTTCTGGTCTCCTCAGGTTAGTTCATGACAATGTTGCCATATTGGGTGGGTTCCCACTGATTGGGCAGTTTTCATTTTGATTTTGTGAGTTTAAAAAATTTGAGCTGGGTTGAGAATCGCTCTTTTGCAAACATTATACATTTTGTAAACTAATTTGAAACAAATCCTATGAAGAGCCATTACAGTAGGTCATCATGATATTAAAAGACGGACATACTCATTTTGGTGTCATTGATTACTAGACTCAGACGCTGACGCACAGTCCACTTGATATTTTTCTTTGGCAAAGGCACTAGATTTGAAGGAGGTTTCTCATGCTGAGCTCTTCTCTCATCCAAACTGCTGTCCAGCAGGTGGTGGTTTGTATTGTACTGCTGTGTTGCTGCTACTGACCTAATAACTTTGGCTGTCTGCTGTAGTGCAATGTTCTTATGTGTGGCTGAAGTGTTACAAACTCCAAATAAACAGTGACAGAGCGCTGAACTGAATATTGCTGAAATATTTTAGGAGGTTTTGCATGCACCATGAAACCACCATGTAAATCTGGCAACACTGCTGTAGACTGAAGAGTGTTAGACTGAATAGTTGATATTAGGGATGAATTCCAGAAGGAGACTCAATATGTGTGGCATAGTAGGGGAAAGCTAAGCTGCAGCACAGTTTATGTTTTCCCATAAGCTCTGTCCTGAGTTTTAAGTCCTTTAAAGCTTTACAAATATTTGGCTTATGATTTCAAACTTATGATTTCAAAAGCCAAAGTTTGAAGCAATGACTGGTACTTAAGTTATCCATCAAAAATGCACTCCAATACTTTCCAGAAACTTTAGTGGCTGATAAATTCTCCAGATGGAGTTGAATTTAATGTTAGCAGTTAGTGTTTCTTTAAACACCAAGCAATGCAAAGTGGCAGGGTCTAAATTAATAACCTCTACTCTACAACTACTTGCCTAATAATGTATTCCACTCCTAGAAATACCACTTAATTTTTTTTAGAACTAGATACTCAAATAGAAGTATCAAGTATGTGCTCTAAAATGTACATTAATTAGAAAAGTACAAGTATTCCACAAAGAAACAGATTTTTCCGGTCATCTATACAACTGAGTTGCTGATAAACAGCGTTTTAAAGCATTTTAAGCATAATTGAAATGAATGCTGTTGATAACATAAATGTGCACATTTGCTTTCTTCAGAAATCTAAACTGTTCATCATTTTTACCGGAATCAAAGTTATAAATTAATAACGAATAAACAAATGTACACTCATTGGTGTTACAAGTTCATTAAGCCTTGTAGGCATTGCAAAAGATAAATGTTTTAGGCTAGTTTATTCATTTATTAATAAATTATATATATGTGTTAATTTATGGACACAAGTAATGTTAATAATTTGACTGGCTTGTTTAAACATGGCTAGACAGAGAGAAGTGAACTCTACGTCTTTGGACAATGTTGAATAACTTTCAGCATGGATAAAAAAAGAGACCAGCTTACAATGGTGTAGTTTTATTTTAAGGGAGCTGTGGCTTTTCAGATTCTATAAATAAATAGTTTATTAACTTTGTTAAAGATTTAAGGTTTCAGCTTCTAATAGCCAGTTACTGTAGTGGCAAATGTCAATTGGTCAAAATTTACCTAAAAAATATGCTTTGTTTCACAAAGACAGATGAAAAAATTATAACTGGGAGATTACTAGTTACTTGCTAGTAACTTACTGGAAGTAAGTTACTAGCAATGTTAGTGTTATCACCAATGTTAGTATTTTTCATTACTTTGGTACTACTAATCTAGCCAGTTGCTACATTACCACTGCTCCCCTTTATAATGCAAGCAGTTTATACAATGAAACATGGGCATTCTGCAAGCATACAAAATACAGTAAGGTTAAAAGATGTACTAAAACATTATAAGTTTGTTATAAAAACACAGTTGTTATTGGCATGGAACACAAACTAAATGCGTAAGAGTTCAAATGAGAACAATTTGCTCAGTATATTGGCTAGTTAGCTAGGCCACTTCTAATCTTTCCCTGACAAGTGCGTTTGAGACAAGTAGCCAAAAAGGAACCAAATGAATCCATCACAAAGTGTTCACTTTGTGATGAACTTTAACCCTCTCTGCTTAATATTCTTCTGCTTCTTCTTTTTCACCCATGCTAAGGAGCATATTGACCAACAAGGGACTTCCAGGGAGTGCGACTGATGATAAGTTGCTTAGCTTCATCCCAGTAGATGTGGAGGGCTTTGAGGTTGTTGATGAAAGTCCAACAACAAGTCAGTCGAGATTGTCTCCTGCGCCCCTTGTGGAACCCATCGAAGTGCATCTATGTGAATAATGTGCCTGGCCAGTCAAAGGCATCTGTGTGTGCTGATTGTTTTTAGCCTAGGCAGCTTGCTTCGTCATAGGACCTCCTCATTGGTGATGTGGTCAATGTAACATATCCTCAGTATCCGTCTAAGGCAACGTTGACAAAAGAAGTTCATCCTCTGGGTGATAATGGCTGCCGCTTTCCAAATTATGGCAGCGTAGGTCACCATGGGGAGGATGAAGATGAAAATGAGCTTGATTATAATGGAGATGTGGACACGAAAGCTTTTGACATCAGTCTCCATCCTGTCCAATGATGCTGAAGAAGACAATTTCAACTATTTGACTTCATTGGGATCATGCCTATTGCTTCTGATCTTTGGCGTGTCAGTCTGCATATGCAGGTTAGCTGGAAAGTCTGGATCTATAGGGAAAAGAAAAATATTTTAAAATGCTCCAATCGTCAACCTCTGACTTTGTGGCACCTGTGTATATACTGAATATACAAAGAATACAAATATTTCTTAATATATAAGAACTGGTGTAGTCATATGTAGAAATATTTTTTTTCCTTTAGGGAAGAAATAGTTCCAAGCTGAGTCTCTAGACTTTAGGTGACTCCAAATAAAACTGTTGAGTTGGTGTTAAGTCTGGTTCAGTTAGATATTCTATTGATAGATATCTAGGGCATCAAATAAAAAGAGAAAAGTCAAATTACATGCAAGGAAAAACACCAATTGATCCAGACTTTTGGGCCACTCTATATAGATATAAATAATAGCAACCTGCAAATCTAAACGGAGTTTCCTGAAGAATACAACAATATGAAAAACAACAACAACAACAACATTGATATCCAGGGGTCCGTTCTTCGTACGTTGCTTGACACATCCGAGATGAACTGACATGAAATGAGGGGTCCATGGCAGGGGGGCATATACTTTTCTTTTCCCACGTGAATCTGTCCGCGTCAGTCGTGCTCTTTAACCAATCAGATGTGTCCTCGCCATTTCAACCAATCATAACCCGGCAGGAGCGCAGCCTAAATCCTGTTTACATGAAATAAACCTGCTCCGGAGCAGGTTTAAGCTTACGGATATGTTGCTATGACAGCAAATGCGAGAAGCGCATCGAAGAACGATGATCCAAGATCAGGACAAATCCACAACAATCAAATCCAGCTAACTGAGTTAGCGACGTACGAAGAACGGACCCCTGCAGAGCATGTGGATGGCTTGACCTTGACCTATGTCCTATTTGCTGAAGGTTGCACAAGCTTTCATTAGGATCACTGAGGCGCTAAATGTTCCTGACCTCCAAATAGTGGCAAACATTTCAGTGTCATTAAAAAAAAAGACAAGCTTAAAACTTCGATATCAGCCTTCAGCAATATATATGAATTTGTTATTTTTTTCTAATGCTCTGTTTCTGGTTTATAGTGTCCTGAATTTATTAGACAGATCTTGATTATGGAAATGGCCATGCTTTTTTCCTAAGTAAGTGTCATTACGCAGAGTGGAGTGGATCATATGATGGGTTGCTATCTATTATTTCCTTTTAGCAGGAGCTGTGGATGTGATGGTGAAGCACAGCATTTCGTATCTTGGAGTTAGACAGGAAACAAGATGAAGATCAGGAAGAATAGAGGAGTGGATGGCATCGGGTTCAGGAGGATGGAGCAATGGAGTGACAGGATGACAGGTAGGAAGGAAGAGGAAAGGAAATGGACAGGATCAGATTATCTTTGTCAGCAAGACTAACCTGTGCTTTAGCACATACAGTATAGATAGACATCTATGCTCTTGTCATGATATGGATTACATACAGTATGTTTTTCTTTTGGCTTGTTAATTCATTTAATAATTTTAAAAGGTATTTAAAATGTATTTATGAGAAAGAAACCCTGATTAAATAATGACAGAAAGGCTTAGACTTTTGTTATCCACCTGACCTAACCTACACACCTACTTCTACTTAGCTCTTAATACTATATATTATATATTATTATTATAAATATAAAGATAGATTTAAGAGTAACAAAATAATAATTAAAAAAGATATATTAAAAATATATAAAAATATATATAATATAGAGAGCTAAGTACTGTAGAAGTAGGGTTATGTTCAATTTAGCAGCTAGTTAAGTTTAGTGCTAGCATGCTAGCAAAGTTTTGTACATTTTACACGGCACATTAGCTGTGCCTAACAAAGCAAAAACAAACATGTTTTGTTTAATCGTTGATGATTAATTTGACACTGTATATACTATTTTATTTCTATTTCTAAGGTAACATAAACTAAAATGACAGGGAAAAAATGATGATTATTACTATTATTATAATACTTCCCCATCAGTCTGTTAGCTAGGTACTTAACTGCAAATGCTCAGTATGTGATTTCATAGGAAACAATAGAGTGCATGAAGAATGGTAGTTATACTTGTAATTAAAAGAAAGGAAAACATATGTCATTATGTCTACAATTGAATCACTGTTTACTGAAGCTTGTATACAGATCCTAAAGTTGTTTTACAGTTGGGTGTGGTGAAATCTAAGCAATTTGTTGTAATAGTCTGTATTTTAACTTCACAGTGTAATGTGAAAAACAGGGGACTTGGGACACTTCAAGTGAAAAAATATGTGAACCGCATGAAAGAGTGTAAGTAAGAGAACATTAATCGTGAGCGATGAGAAGTACATTTTAAGCCTAACCTTTACCTCTGGCAGTTATCTTCCTGACCTTCCACAATATGCACTCTCTGACCTCTCACCTTTAACAGGTCACAGGCATAAAATATTTTACAATCCTTTAGCTAAAGTGTTGTCCGTAGGCATAGTCCAGAACGAGTTTAACTATTACTTTCACTGCGCACATTAAATGAAGTTGTTTTGTCGTTTAATCGTTAGTGTTTGAACAATTGCTTTTGTAGCCTGGCTATTGGTTGTTTACAACAATAATACAATACCCCCATTATTGGTTATTTTCTTAGTAAACCATACCGTATCATGTTTTATTCCTGAATGCTGAAGGATAAAATAGATGAACTGACATAATTTCTATTTTACTGTATTTGATGAACATGCCATTATTTGGAAGACTCTTCTCTGACGTGTGTTTTATTTTTTCTTCCCAAAGTTCTATTTTAACTTTGTCACAACTTAAAGCATGCGGAACCAATGCTCATTGAATCAATAATCATACCTTAAACAGTTCATGCTGTATATGCTCTTGGCAGAGAGATGCATGGGTTTGATGTGGTCTTCCCCTGTCCTGCATACAAATTCGTGATTTACTCTAGTTAAAAGAACGCTACACTGATGACAGGAGAAATGGGCACATTTTGGAATATTTGGTTGTCATATTTACACAAACCACATTCATCTTCATGGGTTAAAATACAGATAAATGAGATAGAACTTGCTGGAAATGAATAATTATTGCAAGGGTTGTATATCATGTAATGCTGTGATTAGATTCAGATGTATGGTGGCCACACTGAGAAAATGTGGCTAGCGCTGACAAAATGCCAAGCGCTGATTTAGGATCAGCCTTTCATATCCTAATAGATGTTTTTCAAAAGGCAGGAGCAGATGCTGCATTAACATGAACAAAATTTCAGCTTATTCTTGTGATATATAGTAGGTCTGGTCCAGATGGGATGATGGCGAGGTAGTTAGAAATCAAGCAACCATGTAGCATTTTAGTTGTGCTCAGAATGAGGAAACATCTGAAAAGGAAAGGTTATCTTGACAACCTGTTTGTAGTCAAGCAGATTGCTAGTTGGATACCAAGCTTGGAAAGTGTAAACAGTACAAACACATTTAAGGGACAGTGATATCATAGAATCCAGCTTCCTAACTGACTGCACACCATTCCACCTTATTTCTTTCTTTATTTATTCATTTATTTATTTATTTTTTTACAAATGATAATATGATGTCTAATCACTATTAAATGAGGTTTCCTTCCATTGTAAACCAGGGGTCAACACAAAGCAGTTGTCCTGGTGGATGATGCAAACTCCAGGTATTCCAAAGCCTAGACAAAACTGCATTTGTGGAATTTAAACTTAGAGACAGAAATCTTTACTTGAGCACCCTGCAAGAATACCTTAGTGTAGTTCTGGGTAACTCGCCCTTTCTTCTCCTTTTTTTTTTTGTTGCTACAAATCTGAACCAAACCATGCATTTTTCACATAGATTTTCTGATAATATTTAGATTTAGCTTCTGCAGCTTGCTCATGGAGAAACTTCTCATGTATGTCATCAAATCACTGTAACTACATGAGAGTGCAGTTGGACTAGCTCCCACCTACACAAAGGCATGTATAAAATCCAAACAGTCCTTTCAATTCACATACTAGACTAGAGCAGCCATCCCTCAAGGAAAACACAACTAGTGAAATAAACTGTTTTCACAAGTAGCAAAAGTTCTACTTCTTCAATAACCATTTAACCCTCCCACCCACCCATCCATCTATCCATCTATCCAGTCAGCGTTTTATCCATCTGTTCATGCACCTAGTGATTGTCTATGATAATCTTTTATTGTAGCCTATTACTGGGCATAAAAAATACACCTTAGAGAAGAAACCAGTCCATCACTACACACAAATACACCAATATACACATTTTACTAACTCTTATACTGACTCCTCTCGGTTCGCTCTAAACAGATATGTTTTTTTTTTAGCTTATTGGTATTCCCAAAGCATGGTCTATGATCAGTTATTCTCGAGCACTTCTGTAAGTCACTCTGGATAACGGCATTTGCTAAATATTGTACATTTAAATGTAATGCAAATTCCATTCAAAAGAAATTAACTGTGTTTTGCAAAATTTTGCTGACTTAACCTTCTTAATGGGTTTTTTTTTAAAGCATGTGGAAGGCTGGCAAATCCTATTAGACACAAATGAATTACAAACTACATAAACCCCATATGTCTTTGCTGTTATTCTCCTTTCTCATTGCTGTAGCATGTGACTTAACAGCCGTTGTTTTGATTTTAGCAGACCAGAGGCATTAAGCGATCAAAGAAAGGAAAAGATGAACAGAAATAGTGAGAGGGAGACACAAAAAGGAAGAGGATGAGAGAGAGCGAGAGAGTTCTGAAGGATGTCTTTAAGTGTACAAGATGGTGTTCTGTTCCATCTGTAAAGAATACTGGAGACTGGGCCATATAAACCGTCCTGGTGGGATCTCGGCTTCCTGCATTCTTCCTTTGTTCTTTTCCATCCCTTTTTCTTAACTCCGTCCTCTTTATGTTTAAATTTCTGACAGGTATACAGTGACTCAGGCATTCTGCAAGAGGTAGGAAACGACAGGATGACGGACAGTGAGAATAAACCGAGCCAGTAACACATGCACTTCAAATATAAATTCATTCTCCCCTACGGCTTCCCTGGATTACCCCATAACAACCCCCCCCCCCAAACACACACATAAATAGTGTGCCATGTGCCCTTTCAGTAACCAAGTACAGGTGATGCAGCTTTTACTAAAAAAAAAAAATTCCCTAGTTGCCTTTTAGTGGAGGTTACGAGGTTTTGGACGCAAACAGTCAAATATTAAAGCTTATTTGTCTTCCTTTTCTTCTCTTTTCTGCAGACACTGATATATGAAGTTTTACATACACCCCACTCACACTCACATGGTGAGACTTGTCCACACACACTACTTATGAGCTGGAAGTTCTTCTCCTGCGGACTTGAAGTAGCTGCTGGTATGTCATGGTTCCTTTGAGGTGCAATGCATGCTTGGATGGGAGCTGAAGTCTAGATTGCTACACTGCAGATGTTCATGGGCTTACAAATCAATGCAATTTCACAGGGATTTAGCTTAAGCTTTATTTACTGACTATTACATATAGATGCATATGTGGCCTAGAACAATCTGGTATTGTTTTGACAGAAACAGCTCCAATTAGTAACTTATTAAAAATTGTGTGAGGGAATAAAATGTACAATAATTTAATTATGAATTATTCTTCCTATACTGTGCATGGTCTGTTGCTTATTCCACAATCGAGTTCAGATGCTTCTTTTAGCATTTTTAACAGTTTCTGTACTGATGTTGCTTCATCCCTGTCCAAGTTGTTTTTTTTTTTTTTATGTTGAGTGAGAGAATAATTGGGAATGTGACTTTATGAACATTTTACTGGAGGACATTAAAAGGGCATTTTAAAACTCACAGTTTCCTCACACACTTTTCTCAGCATGTCTGCTTTAGCACCATCTGGCCATGTGGTGGTCTTAAACCCAAACTGCTAATTTGATGCACTTGCTGAAATAAAAATGTAAAACTGCTGTCAGAATGAAAAACTGTACACGGTCAAAAAGGGTGACATTTTCACAGCATGAGGCAGATGTTTGGTAAGACGGCACGGTCATGTTCTGGGTGACCAGGAGATGTAGAATGACATTGTTTTTATGCTGAGCTTTTCTAAAGCACGTAAATGGATACAGCATAGATGAGAGATCCTATAGTTACACTGCTGATTCAGCTTATAGGCTTTTCAAACCACCAAGTATCCATGTCAGTACTTAAAAGTGCTCAGGTTTAATAGATAGGCCCCATCCAGCCCATTAAAAGACACAGGGTCTTGACATGTGCAATCTACCCCCTGCTGTTATGGACCTTCTACTGGTCCTCTACTTTGTCCGTCCTGCAGTGAGGCTCAAGAGTCTACACACCTGCACCATCATCTGAAAAAAAGGGATCAGGTTTTATTACCAAAGTCACTACTACATTATATTCAAACGTGGAAATGACATTTTCCGCTTGTGTTAAAGTGCACATAAACTTTATATCCATATTATCTATTTAAATGCAATATAAATGCTATACAAATGCAACCTATGTATGTAAATGCAAACACATTGTCTATCAAAGGGTAACATTTTTAAAAAAATGTTCAGTATCGTATTTAAATTTCAATGACCCCCAACACATGTCAAAGCTGCATTGCGATTTGAAGAGGGAGGAGGCACCTCTGGGTGAAATAAAATGCCTTGAACTCTTCACTCATCACCCAACCTTAACCCAATCAAACTAGATTGAAAGGTTTAAGAGTGAAGTCTATGCAGCTCTAAAATCCACTGGGAGTTCCTGCAGGATGCAGACACCAGAGCAACTCAAAAGAACACCTGGAAAATCTCCTGAGTTGTATGAAAAAAATGTGTGCAGCACGTATAGCTGTAGTTTTACACTCACTTGTTCCAAATTGTCCAATTTCCACTTACTAGGTGGTCCTTACCTACTGATAATAGTTACCAATGTGCACGTGCTGCCCCTAAATAACAAAGTTGAAACATCACATTGCAGCTGACAAAAGACTTTGAGATGTTAACTATACCCTTGAGTATAAAACCTCAACTGACTATCACTGCTTTGATCTACAGTGGAGATCTACTCATAGGTCTGAATATGTGTGTTCATAATGCGCTTTGATGGACTGGCATTCCATCAGGATTGAATTCTTCTGCCTTACGCCCATTGGTTCCAACATAGGCTCTGGCTGTTTCCATGCCGGCCCATATAATCTGCATGCTTTATATAAACAGACCTACCAAATAAGATTAATAAAGGGACTCTGAGTGACTACACATGGCACTCTTTAGTTGCCAGCGATCCTGACTCCCTCAGCCCTCCAGACCTGTCTGACACATCCTGGTGCCCCTCTTTTGGTTGAAGTTCTCGTCACATGGAGGCCTTTAGCTGCTGCTGAAGATGGTCTGCTTGGGATTTGTGTGGTGACTGAGGATGATTCCACCCAGTAACCATGAAAATGGTCTACAGTCACTAAATAGTATACTGTAGGACTGAAATTTCCATGAAAAGTTTTGTACCTGAATCTCAGAGAATGGAACTGGACTTTATACTAACTTAAACACCTTTCCCACTATATAGCTATTTACAGATCTCAATCTGTAAACGAGCATCCATGGTATCATCTGACTCTAACTTTCTGGTGTCTGATGCCACAGCACAGCTGCAGAGAGTTTGTGGAGTCCTGTCTTGAGGAGTCAGAGCTGTTTTGGTGGCACAAGGAGAACCTAAAACCTAGTTGGTTTAAAGTTAATGGTTTTAATGTTATGGCTGATTAGTTTATATGGTATATGTGGGGTATAAGACTTGTCAGACTTTTTGTTGTCTAGAAGTGCCACATTTTAACACCAAAATATTCTAGCATGAGTTATCATCCATTTCATTTTGAACTGTGGTTATTGGGATTTGTGCCTATTCACCCAAAACAACACAAGGGGGTGGGCACTAATGTCAGACAAAGAGGCCTGGTGCAAAGTTGATGTTCCATTTCATCCTAAAGTTGTTCAGTGAACTTGAGCCGTGGGTTCCATATTATGTTCTTCCACTTTAACCTTGGTAAAATATGTGTCAAAATTATGTACAGTAGTTGCTTGACTGTGACCCCCAAATATATCTTTATAAGTAGTGTGTGTTTGACACATAGTTGGATGCAAAATGGTTGTACAGACTGTCTTTGTACGCTGTTGAAATATAAATCCCCTTCACTGGAACTAAAAGGCCAAAAGATTTTCCTGCATGACAATGCTGATGTACACCATGAAGATACAGTTTGCCAAAGTTGGTTTGGAAAAACTTGATTGTGCTGCACAGAGCCATCCACACCACTAAACAATTTTCGGATACAAAACAAAAAACAGACAGCACCCCAGGCCTCCTCATCGACAATAGTGCAAAATCTCCACATACTGCAAAATCTAGCGGAAAGTTTTCCCAGGAATATTACATCAATATAAATCCATATTAACAGCATGCATTTGAAATAGGATCATAAATAAGAACATGAAAGCCACATGTATGTGGCCATATAGTGTATAATAACATTTTATTTTCCAGAATTCAGAATTTCCTATATTCCATGGTCACTCTAATCTCCATCACTCTGTACTGTAGCCTGAAAAATATACATAAATGCATACATGTTAAAACAAAGGGGAAAAAAACCAAGTAAACAAACAAACAAAATAATAAAACTAAATCTGGATGTCTAGACAATAGACTCTTCCAGTAAGACTGGACAACATTGAACTAAAAACACTTCATGTATCATCCCCATAAATAGTGTTATAAGACCACACACACACACACACACACACACACGCACACTCCACTTCAGTGACTCTGCCCGCCCTCTAGTGGTACTTTTTATTAATATAGATAAACACGCGCTTTCTAGGAGTCTCGTGACGTCATACAGGTTACACGCATTCAGTTTTCCCCCTTTAATTCGCCCAAGTCATTATCTCATGTATTAACTTACAGGTAATACAGCTTATAAAAATATTGCCTCATTATTAATAACATGGCCTGTGAACGGCTCACGATGGAGTAATCTTAAGAAAAAGAAAGAAGCATAAATATTTTCAAAGCCGTAAAATGAGTCAGGAAACAATAAAGACAAAATCTAAAGCATCTGAAAGTGATATCAAGTATAAATATTATCTCACCCTAAGCTAAGCTGAGAACATTGGAAGTAAGCAAGAAATGATCCAAGATCTAACGAGGAAAAAGGGAGAAAACATTACAGGCTGTCAAATTATTACATAAGTCATTACTAAAACTTATAACATAGTATATAAATATTGCTATATATTTATATATATAATATATGCTAATATAACAACCAGCACGACAAAGCAGGTGTGTGTAAGGGTACTGAGAGCTACAGCTAGCAGGGGAGTGTATAACATTTTACAGGCATCTAAAAAAAAAGGTTTAAGAGAGAGGTAAAATAATAATAATAATAATAATAATAATAATAATAACAGCAGCAAGCAACAATGTGATCATCATTACAACAAACATCAATAATAGCAATAAGTAAATAATAATAATAATAATAATAATAATAATAATAATAGATTAGCTGCAACACTACCACTACTACTACTACTAATAAAAATAATACAAATAATCATCATCATCATCATCATCATCATCATCATCATCATCAACATTACTACTACTACGACTAGGTATCTTTATCATCATCGATAACAACATTGCTACTACTACTACTAATAATCATCATCACCATCATCATCATCATCAACATCATCATCACTACTACTAATAAAAATAATAATTTTAATCATCATCATCAACATTACTACTACTACTAATTATAATCAGTATCACCATCATCATCATTAAAAACATTACTACTACTACTACGAATAATAATAATCATTACTATAAACATCATCATCATCATCATCATCAACATTACTGTTACTACTAATCATTACTATAATCATCATCACCATCATCATCATCATCAACAACAATACTACTACTACTGCTAATAATAATAATAATGTGCACTCCATATGAACAGAAATACGGCCAGAAGGTTGCATCTCTCTCTCTTTCTTACTCAATGGATGAGAATGAGAGAGAGAGAGAGAGAGAGAGAGAGAGATGTGAGGATGAAGGTGATGTCGTGCTTCCTCCTCCTCCTCCTCTTCCTCTGTCTGCTCCTCGTGCCCGTTTCTCAGCTCCGCAGTACACTGGCGGACAGTACAGCTCGGGACCGGACACACGCGCGCACACACACACACACACACACACAGACACAGACACACACGCGGGACGGGAGCGCGCACGGGCGCGCGCAGAAGGAGGAGAGCACTCGGGTGCTGAAGTCCCACGCACGGCAGTAAAGCTCGCCTCGTCTTCCACACGGGACTCAGTATGAGCTGCTCACGGCTCGGTGTCCGCTAGCTGCTGCGCTCTCACACAGGACGGGAAGCCTTTCAGTCATGGACACTCGAACGTGGATGGTGTTTTGCGCGGCGGTAAGTACAGCACCGGGGACACTTGCCGGGATGGGATGCGATATGAAGTGTTTTCCAGCTTGCAGCACATATGACAGTGAAAAAAGAATAAAATGATAAAGGGAGTGTTTTTTAGGAGAGGAATGCATGTGATGAACAATGCACTGAGTCTAAGGATGGATAGATTAGACACACAGAGAGAGAGAGAGAGAGAGAGAGAGAGTTGATTTAACTTTTGCAACAGAATTCAGCTCTGCTTACAGTTTATCTCCAGTGATGCACCAGCAGCAGTGCAGTGCTCATACAGTAAGTGCAGATGATCATTCAGAGTTCAGCCCTGAGGGAGTTGCACATTTCAGGCTTTGCAGATCTGCTGCATTAATAAACACATTCCTGCTGTTGGAGAACTTGTTCCTTCATATCCTATATTCCCACGATTTCTTCACTTCTATTAGTCTGCTTACTCATCATTACTTAATTCCAAAGAAACAGGTCCTGTTTCTTTTTAACCTGCCTTACCTACTTAATTTCCTTATTTTTTTAAGAAAAAAAAAAAGGTAAATAGTTTTTGCTAAAACATATTTGCCTGGATGGAAAAATAAAAATAAATCCAAGGAAAGTAAACAAGCACTTGATATGGGACCACAGGTGCGGTAATCTCTTTTTTTTTTTTTTTTAAGGCAAAAATGTATTCATTTGTGATTTTTATTAACATGAAGAATAGTGTAATTTTCTTTAATTGTGTCCTTCGAGTTGGTCCTTCTTCCCATTCACATACTTATCATTTGTTAAAACTTATATTCATCTGGTCGACATGAAAAAAACAAAACCAAAAACATGTTCAGTCAAGGAAAATAAGCAAGCACTTCATACAAGACCATGTTTCATAAGACAGGTGCTTTAATCCTACTTCATAGTCAGGTCTTAAACAACAAAACTCCTAACTGACTTACGTTAGACTGAACAAAAGATTTTTTTTCTAACAAAAGATAAAGTTCTCTGGTGATGCATCATAATGCTTTGTGCATCCAACTGTATGTTGGGAGTCTTGTAGACTCTCATAATGTACAAGTGATAATTTTTTGTCTTTAAAAGTTTTACACTTTATTTTTCTCAATGCCAGTGCTGTTCATTAATGTACAGTAGGAATATGTGTTATTGGCGAATAATATTAACACTAGCGTTAGATTGGATGCTGTAAGGTTCTGAAGTTGTAACTGTAAACAGAAAACAGTGTTCATAATGGAATCATCTCCTGAGCCCCGAATACGTTTCAAGGTCTGTTTCGTCAGCTTAACCTCATATAATTAACTTATATTAAGTCGTTACCTGGCACTTTTGTCACTTTTTCCTTTTCCAAAGTGTTGTGTGCGGTTTAGGTGTGCGCAAGTGTATACCGGTCTGTGGTGGCAGAACTCTTGTGCAGTGTTAGATTCATTTTTATTCAGTCATTCACGATTTTAAAAGCTGTAGTGTGCTCAGCTCTGGATCAGCTAAACCTGATCTTACACGGCGTAACTGAAGAAGTCCCCATGGGTGGGAGTGTGTGTGTGTGTGTGCGCGCACATGGTGGGCTTTACTGCAAAATGGTCAGCTTGGCGAGAACAGATTTGATCAGCAAAGGGTATTGATACAGTCTGGTTGTTTTGTGCACTACTCACACCACATGTGTGCAGGCTTTTTTCCCTCTTATCCAGGACAGAATGCATCCCAATGCAAGGAAACATTTCTATGGAGGCATTGGGATGCACCCATATGCAATGTGCCGATTTATGTTTTGCTGCATGCATTAATTTAAACAAAGCTTTTATTAGAAAACCCAAATCATCTATTTGAACTATTGCAAAATTCACATCTTCACCCCTTTTTTCAATATGTCTGAAAAAAGAAATCTGGAGAAAAAAAAACTTAAATGTTTTTTGTCATTTTCACATTTTTAACTGGCCAGGGTGTCAACAAGCCAATTATTTTTCCCCATATTGTGACCTCATATAAGATGTCTTCCTCTGTATTGTTTCTCAGCTCTGCTGCTCTCTTGTGAGGCATGATTCAGTAGTAGCCCATTTACAGAGACACTGAAATGGCATATTAGGTAGAGGAGTGTACAGTATGTATGTATTATCTGAGTGATATTTTAGTTGGACCATTAAAAACCTCTGAGACATACGTTAATGTAACATAATGTTAATGAAGGAATAAAAATACGGGACCTTTAAAGTTAGGCATTAGGGTTAGGTGTAAGCAAAGGATCACTGAGATATTATAATGGCAATAAAAGTCAATAAAAGGCTCTTAAGAAAGTAAAAGAACGTGGGTGTTTTTACAAACAGAAAGAGAAAAGGCAAGATACAGAAAAAAATATCTGTTTGATTAGTCATACGAACATTAAACAAAGCTTTGAAAGATATGTAACAAAACAAGGGCTTGTCAGCAACTGAACCGGAATGAACTGAACTGAATCGAATTAAGAAGAGGGAAGAAGGAAAAGAGGGAGGGGCAAAGTAGAGAGTAAACGAGGGTGCTAAATTGGTCCCTGCGCCTGGGCATCTGCTTCTGAAAGAAAGTGGGGGTGGTAAGAGGAGTGTGGGGGCAGAAGAGAGTATCGAGGTGCATGCATTCAAAAAAAAAAAAAAATCAGAAAGAAAGAGAATGCATAAAAATTTTGATTTCAGAGAAGTACAAATTATAGAAGCGTTTCTCCGTCATGTGGTCTTGATAATTGCCTCCTTGTTCCAATTCTTATGCAATCAGCCTTGGTTCACATGACAGGGAAATATTCTGTTTGTATCAAAGGCAGTTTGTGTTTATATGTGCATAAGTTTATATATTTTCCATATGTATGAAAATGCCCACATAGATGTGTACATCTTTATAGAATAAGCTGAAAGGAGTGAAACGAATGAATAAAACAAGACAAGCTCGGTTAACATATATGGGCAAATGCTTGTCCTTTATTTTTCGCTAAGCCTTAGGATTGTGTGTGTATAAATGAAAGCATGTGTGTTTGTGTGGAGCACTCTCAATCATCCAGCACCTGGTTGGTGGACACAATCTTAACTGTCAATCATGAACACACACTGTGCGGCGTTGTCTTGAGCAAACACTTAACTTTAACTGAGAGAATTCAGGCATCATACACGCACACACACACACACACACACACACACACACACACACACACACACACACACACACACACACACACACAC
>JAOVVA010000026.1:22110010-22120341 GCA_028565275.1 Leiocassis micropogon | reverse complement strand
GAGTTAGAAAGTGACCCCAAACTTTTGAACGGTAGTGTATATATATATATATATATATATATATATATATATACACTACCGTTCAAAAGTTTGAAAAAAAGTATATATATATATATATATATATATATATAAATGTTGTTGTTAGTTTTTGTCGGTGCTCCCGTCGAGGGGTAGCCATCCAATTCGCACAACATATTACAATAATCACATCTGTGGGATATTTGATGAGTTTCAATGGCAACTAAATCCATCTAGTATAACACTAATGCATTTGTATTATGATAAAATGAAAGGAAAATTTGGTGTTTCATATATTTGGAACAACAATTGTACCGTCATAGGTATACCACATAGGAATAATCACAAAAAGCCCCTGGCACTGCTCACTGCTTGCTAGTTAAGGGAAGCAAGATTGAAATTTGGCTAGTTAGTCACCTGTTGATGTACATTATAATGAGGGACTTAATAAGTCAGTCAATCAGCATGCGAGAAACGCATCCTCTAAGCCACCCTGGCCACTACAGTAGGTGCTTGGGCAAAACAAATTCTTATTAAAGTTACTTCATTTCAATTCAATTGTGTCATAAACACAATTTTGTTTTCAACATGGTTTTATTTTGTATTTGTTTTTCAAAACATATATTTTTTATTTTATTTATTTTTTATTTTATTAATGTCATTAATCACACTTAATCTACATAATTCAATCTTGTAATTAGAGCTTGCCTACATTTGGTAGACAGCCTTATCCAGCGTGTCTTTCTTTTATCTGTTTATACCTCTGAGCAGGTGATGGTTGAAGTCCTTGCTCATGGGTGTTAATAGTGACAGCTTGGTGGTGCTGGGATTTAAACCTACGACCTTCCAAACAGTATTCCGATGTCTTAACCGTTCAGCTTTTCTGTTTTGGTTGAAACTTAGGCCTTAACTTGTGTTAATTAAATTTAGTGAACTAGACAGAAAGATGATATTTGTATGTAAGCTATACTACATATGTGTAGTATTTCCACTTCAATCTGACTGAGTATATATTCCAACTTTTTTGCAACAAGCAGAGAAATGAAAAATAAAGAGCAAAAACAGAATAGTATTCACACAATTAAAAACGGTAAGAAGAGTTTGTCAAAGTAAATAATTTCCAGCAGTTAATACAGTGCTTATTGCTGTAGGTGAAAAATTGTGCTATGATCATGGCAGTGTCTTGTACAGTAGTAAGGAATGTAATGACTTCTGACACAAAAATGGTTTGAAGGGACTAGAACATTCCTTTCCATTCTAAAACAAATTTAGCAACTGAACGAAGGAATTTTGGGCTACAATATCAAGTCATGGGTTGGAGATTAGAACCACTGATCTTTGATGCTGCACAGATAATGACAACAGTGATCATAGGCAACACTGGGGACTGGATTCAAAGTCAATATCAGTTTCATTTAAAAGTTTGCTAAACCCTCTGGCTGTCCACGTACACAAAGGAAAATCCACTACAATGACAGAATCAAGACGCAGAAAGACTCCACACTGTCTGATGTAGACTCTGACTGGGGGGGATTTCCCTCAGGTAAACTTTACCATCCCACTTCAGCCTTGTTCAACAAGATCAACAGTAATTACTCTTCCTTCCTCTCTCCCTCCATCCTCTGCAGCTCTATCTGGCCCATAGGGAATTGAGGGATGGATGAATGGATGTCAGAGAGAGGAATGGGTTGTTTAAATTTTAACCATTCTATCTAGCGCTCTCCTTCCCTGCTTTAATCTTTTATATGTCTTACTTTAATTCTGTCTCCATTCTTTCTTTTTTTGTTTGTTTCTTTTCTAATTGACAGTTGCAGCATCTCAACTGCTCACTGTTCCTTCCATTGGCATCTCTAAATCGGCTATTACTCCTTTACTCACTTTCCATCATTTACAGCTTTCTTGTTCTTTCTCAATGATCATTAATGCTTAAACAGGCTTCGCCCACTAGAAGGTGTACAACACAACACTAAGTTTTATACACAGGCATTAGACAAATGCTCTACTAGCTGTAAAACAATGTGGATGTTCTGCTTTCTCCTCAATCATTGGAGAATCAATCAAATGGAGAAGTATTGGACCCCATCTTAAAGAGACTCATGAACTGCTTCAGTTCCTAGACATGGCTTGTAGAAACTGTTCAAAAAGATGTAACTGAATATCATTGATGGTTGGTCCTACTGTACAACAGCAATCTGTCATTATAAAAGCAATAATAATAATAATAATACATTCCTGAGTAACTGAAGTGGTAGATGGTTTGTAAATTGGATAGGTTGTGACTAGTGACTAATTATTTTGAATGAATACATTTGTTAGTAGATGCAAATACAGAAAAGAATAAGGAACCTTTCTCCCTAAAAGCTCGCCAGAATTATTCACAGGGCATCAGGTTGAGAGTAGAGGTATGCATTTGGACTTCTCCAAAAAAAAAAAAAGTTGCATGGGACTTGAACCTACACATTTACATCATCCTCATTTAGTACTTGATCAGAGTCATGTCTCTGGTAACAAACAAAAAGCAAAAATACTTAACATTGGTTAACATTTTGGATATGAGCTTTGGTGTTCTTTAGATGTTTTTTTTAGTCTGGGAGTGTCTTCATTTTCACCCTATGGAGTGTTTAAATGTGTTGTGCTAGAGTTATTTTCCCTTGCTTGCTCCTGGATCAGTAAAGCAAAGAAGATCAACAGGCTTCTCAACCTGCTTTCCTTATGAGCAACTGTAAAAGTGATAGCCAGTATTCATAATCTGCGTGACCTGGTCTCTCAGGCTAGTGCTCTGCACTAAAATAGAGCCCTAAGAGTGAAAATGCCTTAATAAAAATACCAACAAGTCTTAATGAACGAGACATTTTAACCATCCTTGCTATAATGCATCAGTCATTTGAACCCTCACAGCAAGCAAAACCTCAAAACAAGATGTGCAACATTTGGACAGATATGCTAATGTACAGTCTGAGCTGCACGGGGGAAACTGCGAATTACTGCTTGTTTCTCACATTAGGGGAAAGATGCAGTGGAGAGATACTTATGATGTCACACACTGACAGGCCAAAAAAAGGGATAAGTAAACAGGCGTTGTAAGGCTGAACGCTGTTGTACCATGGCATTGGCATGGCGCGACCGCGATTCAGACACAAAAATGGAAGCAAAGAATTCAAAGAGCGCTCTCTGCATTCTGGAATCGTTTCCATGGCTCCCCACACTTGACAGCAGATTGAAGGGTTTAGTGGGAAAATGGGGCATTTGTGTGTCGTACTGAATGTAGTAATGATTGCAGTTAAAAGAGCATGGGGGGAGGGCGAGGCTGAGCATCCAGCTCGAGAGAGCCCCCATTAGGTGATTGCTGAATAGACTGTTAAGCTAAAAATCATGAGATATTCTTCTCCAGCACTCTCATTAAACACAAACTGAAATCAAAAGGCACATTGTTACATGTTAGATTATCTCATCAGTATTTCTCAATATTGATCAAAGAAATCTAAATGCAATGTCTAGATCTGAACATCTTCTGACATTGGCATGGTTTTGTGAGTGTGAAAAAAAATAAATGAATCTGTAGGTGTAATCCTTCACACAGCATTGCCAGGATTGGGTTTTTTGTGCCAAATTGCACTTACGTTATGGGTGGGGGAAAAACAGCATGCCTGTACGTAGGTGGCATTTTTTGGACAAGTTTGAGCAGCTTAGAAAAAAAAATTTGTGAGTTTGTGAAAATGTAGACTACATGATATAAATTTGAATAAGAGAAAATGTAAGTGCAGACAATGTATCAATGATGTACAGAAGAATTTCCGCTATAAGCCATGTTGTAAAAATTAGGAGAAGGAAAGGGGGATTTTAAATTCACTAAGACTACCAGGTTATGGTTTTTGACCAGGTTTGCGAATTGCATGTGGACTTTTGACTGAGACACAGAAGACAAATGTCTTCCTTTGCCAGAGTTGTTTTTTTTTTTGCAGTTATTAGAAATAGTTGAGCTGTATAAATTTATTAACACCTGGCACCTCTGCCTTTGCATGTAATTTCTCCCAAATTCTGGACCTTGAGGACTACCTGCCCTGCACATTTTAGAGTTTTCCAAGCATCTAGCGCACCTGATTCAATTAATTCACTATTAAACAGCATTTGCTAAATTGAAGTGTGTGTGTGTGTGTGTGTGTGTGATAAAACAGGAAAAACACTAAAATGTGCAGAGCAGGTCATCCAGGACCAGGGTTCGAAACCTCTGCTCTAGAGTATTCTTCTAGAAGAAAATGGAAAAATAATAATAAATAAAAACCTAAAGCATCTTTTGGTCTGTCTCTTTGTCAGTAATTTAAAATACTGTATCAAGGCTGTTATCCACAACAGAAGGTTTCAGTAAGTTCAGAGAAGTTTTTCATGGTGCTAGACACCAATAATTATAAAAAACAATTGTAAATAACCCTTTATCTAGTACGATTTCATAATACCATTTTAGCCTAACTGTATGTTTGGGATGAAAACCCAAAAGTGAAAATCTGGGTGTCACATTATGAAAAAAAAAAAATGCTATTATATTTTCACCTAATTTGCAGAAAAATTATGTATGTTTGATGTAGAAGCTAATGTGCTTTGTTGTGGAAGCTAGACTTCAAAAACCATAATGTGTGCATTATGATAATGGTATAAGATTGATGCTTGTATAATACAACAAAATATAGTAAGATTGCAGAACCTTTTATCTTTGTCCAAAACAACAAAAAAAAAACAACAACTCTCTTTCCCCCCCCCCATTCTCTTTTCAGTGGTGAGGGTGGATGGAGGGGCTCAGTCGGACTCTCCGCCATCACAGGCATGAATGGAACACCTGAAGGAAGTGACACTATCAGGCAGATGAAGGAGAAGAAGTTCCATTGAGAGCAAAGTGGTGGGAAGCGTGAGGAGAAAAGTGGCATTTTGTTCTGGTGGTCATTAGCTAACTGTGGCCGTCAGCTTCTATAAAACCCAGTATGGACATTTCTCTGATGCACTGGGTCCTGTGGGCTTGGATAACTTCAGCAGTCAGATGTTTTGGACCACAAGCTTCAGTTCTACAAAAATGGCATCATATATTCGACATGCTTCAAGGTCAAGACATCACAGGCTGAAATCCAGTTCAAATCATACCAGCAGCTGTCACTGGTATCTAACAATACAGCCCTTTTAATGCCACCAACCAAATCTAAATGGCCTTATAGCGTCCGTCAATGTATTATAAATGATGTATACTCCAAAATATACTGTATGTATGTAGACCATGCATTTCTCCCCCCTAACAAACTAATTCATAAAGTAGTCAACTCAAAAGAACTGGAGTTCCCAATCCAAGCAATGCCACTTCATCTTTAAAAGACACTTTTACAGAAAGGAAAGCAGTTCTGTTTTTCAGACTGATGATCTGATCCCACCAAACTTTTAGAAGACTGAGAGATGTAGATCTGGACCTATGTCACCTGTAGGCCATATATGGACTCCACAAGAATGCCTCAATCGCACTAACTTACTTTGCCCATGTTGTTTGTATTATTCTTTATTGTTACCCCTGCATAGGAAATAGGATTAAAAAGCAGATTCCTTCTTTCAAAGTAGTGTACAGTACAGAGACTTGAAAGGTTGCCCTTTAAGTCCAAGCCTGTTACTGGTGCTGTTTTCATCCCTAATGGTGGTTTGTGAAGCGAAGCTAATTCTGTAGCAGCAAGTGTAGGCGACATCTTGAAAAAGTGACATTTACTGACCTTTCATGTTTGTAATGACTCACATCTATACTTAGTATTTTCTCTCTCTCTCTCTCTCTCTCTCTCTCTCTCTCTCTCTCTTTATACCCATACAATTCCTGTTTCCACCACTTATATTGTAAGTGCATCGTATTCCCTCCACTATTACCTCACTTCCACTTAGAGTTATGTTACAGTGCTGAGTTGTATGTTTCTCTTTTCACTGAGAGCAAACTATACCGGGTCAGTTGGATGCAGTTGTGGAACAGCAGAGGGAGTCGGCTTAATACATCACCTTCTCCTTTCTTACACATACTGTACACATCACCAGTGTAATTCCCAGACTCAATATTCGGTGATTCATCTTTAGACTTCTGTTCATCATTTACCTCTCTCAGTTTCACCCCAAGGCTGACTAACCCGGCTTTGAGAACCATGGGTAAATGATTCATGCCGTGGTTGGTGAGTGGGCCACATGTGGTAAACTGAGGTCCATTAGATGCTTTAATGTGGTTGTGTTCCATGGCCAGCTCAGCATCATTTGACTATGAGTGTTTATGACTGGCTGTAAGTGCTTTATCAGTGTGCTAGTGATAATGCTGTTAAAAAATGCGTCTAACCAGCACAGTTCTACGTCTTGTCCCTTACGGGGCCCCCTTTACTGTTCTATGTGGACAGAAGGTTTCTCTGGAGAAATATTAAGTTTAATGTAGAATTCTTCCTCTGTATTTGTCCGGCTTCCTAAACATCTAATTAGTGGATTGATTATGAGTGAAAGTGGCCAGCTAAAACACCACAAAAAAAATAGAATTGAAAACAGCGCAAAAGAGGAATTTGTGTTGATGAATTGCAGCCCCAAACAACTACAGTAATTTAATTCCATGTGCATTTCGACTTTAGCTCAACGAGTGAATAAAAATGTCAAACATATTGTTAAATTACTTCAAGGTAACCTGATGGTGCATGAAGAAGCTTGGGAAAGAAATTCTCGAGAATGAACAGTGTGAATGTGTGGCAAGCACTCCCATGCCATCCACACACCACAAAAGAACAACCAAAGCCAACCAATTTCATCTGCTTGTTTCCTCATGGATTACATCCTTCCTTCATTAACCTAACGAGCGGTAGCGGCATGTTACTGCATCGCGTACACACACACATACACATATATAGTTTTACCGTGTCTCCTGCATGGCTTTCTAGTTTACTCCACATTCCAGAATGGGAGCTTGTAATCTAGCGCATCACTCTCAGGTCACTGGGCACAAACTGAGGAATGGCGGCGGGATTCAAACTGCAATAAATAACCACTATAGTATTGATCAAACTTTGTTTAACTAGCACAGTATTAACAATTTTTTTCTTCTTCTATTTTACTCAGGCTTATCTAATGTAAATAGCTGACATTAAAAGTACTGCATACTGAATGACTGTACATTGACTTCTTTCTGTAGCATTGGGCTTGGAGCAGCTGAAAGATGCCCATACGTTTGGATGTTAGTTTGACAGAACCTGGTGTGTACCATTGCCTTATTGCTTCGCTCCTTTGTATCGCTTCACTTGGCTAATACGAGCTTCAGCTTGGCATGATAAGCCGAACTCAGTATTCACCTCCTGTCTGGCAGAGCAAAAGAGAGTCTGTTCTTGCGCATTATAGTTCACAGCCGTCCTCCTCACTCAGCTGGGTGCTTTCCATTAAATCATTCTATGGAGCGTATCATTGGCCTCTGCAGCTAGCCGCTGTGTTGGAGTGTAATGCGCTTTATGGCTCTATCGCCTCACTCACGGAGCTCTGCTCTGCCGTTTTGTTGAAAGCACTTCCAGGTGAAAAAGAAAGACAAGTCGCTATATTGTCTTTTTTTTTCTTTCTTGATCGTTTTCTCTGGAAACACAGAAGATGACAGAGGACAGCTGTCATCTTTGCATGAACAGAGGAATAAAACGAGAAGCTCGTCAGTTTTGCAGGACATGATGTTTCTTCAGTTTAGTCTCCAGAGTACTGATATTTTCATACCAATAAAAAAAAAAGTGATTGAGTGGATAAGAAAGTGTTCCTTGTATCAAAGTACAGCGAACAGAACCTAACATGGATTTTCCTCTATGAACTGCTCCAATGGCACAACGAAGCACTTCTATATTCAGCATCTTAGTGTACAGTCTTCACTCAATAACCAGCTTTTACTTCCATTTATCACCCAAGGATGAGTATAGAATGTACACAAGCCTAGTGATTGATATCCATATGCAAAATGTGTTGCGCTAGCTAACTTTGTCCTATCTCGTGTTCAGTTCTATTTTTATCCAGTTCTGTTCTTTTATAGAAAAAACATAGTTTCCTTCCTTGATAGAATTACCTTTTCAAAGCAGAATTTTATAAAGATGGTTTACTTTTGTAGCACTTAAACTGATTGAATTAGTACACTCAAAGAGTATCCAGCACCACAAAGTGCCTGTGGACTACGTCAGGTGTCTTTGAGCTACATTCATGAATTTCCATTTTGCATTGCTTTGCTCTGTTTTTTTCCTTTACGTCTGATCTGTACAAAAAAATAAAAATGTAAGTTGTATGTATGCTTTCTACATTTTATTGGGTCTTTTAACAAGAGAAGATGGTCATGATGGTTATAGGACATTATTATTGAACACCTTTATTGAAAATAAAACTACATGCAGGTTAAAGTTAAACAGAAGTTGGCTTGAACATTCACAAGCTACACATGCTATATGTTAGTAGGATAATAAATTCTGTTTTAGAACCTATCATACACTCTCCATCTCCTGTATTATTATACCATTCTATGCATTTACAGGATAATACAACAACAATCTAAAAACATTGTTGACTGTGGGTACTGCATATCTAATCAGTGACAATACTAGATGTGAGGTTGTGTTTGACAAGCCAAAACTTTTAACATGTCGTTAAAACCCTGCTTTCGATAGACAAAGAGACACTCTTAAGAGGCCATATGTTTCGACGAAGATGTCAGGGGGGATTCTCAAGGGGGAATTCACTCTTTCAGTCCCTGCTCCCATAATGGGGATGAATGTTAACTGTACTTAGCCCATATTCTTCAATGCATTGTGGATCAATAAATGTGACAAATTTCATATAGTTGTTATGATGGTACACTTATGTAAATGACAAATGAAGCAAATTAGTTATCTAATAGAATAAAACCAAATATGATTGCTCCTGTCTCATATGAGTCTTCTTCCTTTCTTTTACTCTGCAATAAAACTGGGTATGTACATATGTGTGTATGTATGTATATACTGTATATATGTAGATAGATAGATAGATAGACAGATAGATAGATAGATAGATAGATAGAGTATGTTTTATGTAAAGACATAAAATATTAGGCAAATACAAACTAAGGCAAACAACAACATATAACTTTTTTCACCATTTCGACATTATTTATTTAACAACAATGAATAATAATCAACAACAACAACAACAACAACAATAATAACAATAATAATAATAATGATAATAATGATAATGATAATTGTATGTATGTATGTATGTATGTATTTGGCTTCATGTTACATTCATGTTTCATGAGCAATAACTGCAAACAACGTATTGGTAATATACAATACATTAGACCTCACATCAGTTTTAGGTACCTTTGAATAAGCATATTAGATATCAAAAGATAGTACAACTATTAAACTACTTGACAACATTAATTATATGTCCAAGTTTTCTAATTGGAACTTACAGTAGAACTACACATACAATACAAACCTTAATTATGCAACATTTCTAGTAGAAGCTAAAAATGCTGAAAACGATCTAAAGTAGAAATGAAGGGCCCTTAACTGCCCTAACCTATAACCGACTGTCCTTGATTACAAGGAAGCTTATCTACCCTCACTTGTATGTAAACCTAAGAAAAGATTTGTTAACTAACCAAAGTTTCTTGTAGAAACTTTACACAATATTTCAAGAAGAAGTCAAGAACCTGTATCTATTTGAAGTTTCAATTCAAACTAAAGAACCCTTATCTATGCAATGTTGCAAGCAAAAGTTAGGACACTTCAACTAACCAAGGTTTGAAGCTATGAACATTTAAATAAACAATGTTAATGGTCAAAACTAAAAATCCTTAGCTAACCAATGCTGCCAGCAGACTCTAAGAAACCTTAAATCCTTAAAGTTCTAAGTTTAAATTAAAACCCTAAATTATCCACTGTTTCAAGTAGAAGATAATTCCTGTAACCATCCAACCATAACTATTCAACCTTTCAAGTAGACACTATGAACACTTATCCAGGCAAAGTTTTAAGCAATAGCTAAGTACCCTTGAAAATCCATAGTTTCAATCTGAAACAGAAAAACATATAACTGTCCAAAAACCTACTGTTCGTCTCTGAACTTCCCAATTTTACATACAGAAAATAAGAGCCCCCAAATGTGTTTTTTTCTCACACATACACAATTTATTATTATTATTATTATTATTATTATTATTATTATTATTTTATTATTATTATTTTATTATATATATATTTTTTTTTATTAATTATTATAAATTTTTTTTATGAATTTCTTTCATTTTTGTGAAGCTGCTTTGAGACAATGAC
>JAOVVA010000026.1:22068450-22096662 GCA_028565275.1 Leiocassis micropogon | reverse complement strand
TAGCCAGCTAGCAAGCTGTGCATAATGGCAGACGCAGACGGTGCTATAACATAATGAATTTTATGATGAAGGCCTAACATGAGCTTCCCCTGTTTCAAAAGCTAGCAGCCGCCACTGATCTTGTGGTATAGAGCACAGTCATGCAAATAGTAAATTACCTTTAAAGCTAAATGGATTTAGACTTTAATAAACAAATCTAAACGTCTTCTGTCTCCGATTGTGTCCTTAGAGAGAATAGAGCATGACCCTCCAAGTACCTCTAGTGTCTATTAAGTGTTTTCTAATTACTCTGGCCTGTGCGCTTATTGTGTTATTAATATTTAAAAGGGAAATATTGTTTTCTCAGACAAAACATCGCCACTTTCTCTCTCTCTCACTCTCTGCCTTTCTCTTCTGTGTGTGTGTGTGTGTGTATGTGTCCATGCCTCAAGGGTAAAAGCAGTAGCGACATTTACAAGTGTCATTAAACAAATTAAAAATCCACAAGCATGTACTGGGACAAAATGCGCTACATTTAGAACTAAGTACATTAGCTGTAAGAACAGTTACCGAATATCAATGGAGTGTGAGATGAGCTTGTTACTAAAGTCTCACACTTTGCCCTCAACCCATCTTAAATCAACAGATACTCTAAACAAATTTGTAAGCGTCCTCAGTTGAATCTTAAACTTAAACCTAAGTACAGTACATGGTGCCCTACGATAGACTAGACCCCCATTCGGACTGTGTCTGAAATCCAGGATTAAGCATTCTTACGGAAGATGAATGAATGAATGAATGACTTTGTGAATACATAAATGAAGAAAAGAGCTTTAACCAAATTGCAAAAAATCTAAAAATTAAATAAATCTAAAACACATTCACATTTTAAAAACATGACAGGCTTTTATAGTTTATAATGCAATAACTCTTGCCTGTTATGTGGTCAGTATGATTTTATGATCAATGATATTTTGTACTGATATTTTTATGTCCTCATTTGTTCTTTAACAAATTACTCAAAATATTCCTTCGTTTAACTCCACTTTTGAGAATATGAGTCTCACATGCAGTCCTTTATGTGGTTCTCCAAGTACTCAGTTTCCTCCCAGAGTACAAAGACATGCGATGGTTATTGTTGCCAAATTGTATGTAGTGTGTGATTGGGTATATAAGTGTGTGCGCTTGTGCCCTGCCATGGGTTGACACCCCATGCATGGTGTACTTTGCCTCATGTAGCTCCATGGGAAAGGCTCCAGACACCCTGCGCACCTACACGTTGATCAAACCACAGGTCAAGGTCGGACATGTAAGTTTTGACTCGTTTCTTTTCAAAAACATCCAGGTCAGGTCTTAAACTATTGATAGATGCAACCAGGTTTTGGGCTAAAATGCCCTGAATTGCGCAGAATTCATGATGCCACCTGGACCCCAAGCCACAAAACAGCCATAATAAATGGTCCACATTCATAAATGATCCACATTCATAATTCGTGGTAAGTTTAGGAATGTGTCCTTATGTGCAGTCTCTAGTTTAAGTGCACTGCCAGAATGTTCGATTTTTATCAATTTCATCTGACTATAAAGCCCAATTTTAGTTATAGTGCCAGTGACAATTGGCAAATTTAAGAAGCTGGATTTTGTGGATCACTTCCAGGATGGGCTTCTTCCCAAACAGCAGTTGTTTAGAGATGGCGCCTAAAAGTCAATTTAGAATGAACATGGTTTGGAATGTTTTGGTGATTTTCCCCCCCACATCTAACAGACATCCATTCTGATTTAACAAGCATTGTAATTTACACCAACTCAAGCGGCCGCACTTGTTTTATGTGCAATCTCTACTTTCACATAAACGCCTAGTGAAATTTCTTTATGTTCTGTCAACTTTATTAGATATCAGAATATACAATGATGTCATGACCATGCAACTTGAAGTTATGCCACAAAGTATTTTATAGAATGGGTTTGGGAAAAAAAAAATACAGACATATGCAGTTTCATTGGTAGTGATTAGCACTATGGCCTTGTGCTGTATCTCCAGGATCAAGGGTTCGATTCTCACCACAGGTCTGTGTGCATGAAGTTTACATGTACTCTCTGTGCTCGGTGGGTTTCGTGCAGGTTTTCTCCCACAATCCAAAGACATGCAGAGTAGGCAGATTGGTGTTTCTCAACTGCCCGGTGTGCTGGTGTGCTCTGTGATGGACTGGCACCCCTAATGCCCCTAGCCCCCATGGGATAGGCTTCAGACCTCCCATGACAGGATAAGCGGTATAGAGTATGTGAGTGAGTGACAGAGTGTTGTAAGGGTAACTGGGCCAGCTTCAGCATTCCACGTTTTATTGACACAGGTTTTCATGTTTGAAATGGCGCTTTCACACCAGTAGCACATACAGTTTGAAACGAGAGATGTGGGTTCACTGCTAAACTGAGCAATTTTGAAAACCGTGATTTTTAGGGCACCTTCTATGCCTCAGTACGGACATTTATCCAGTCCTTGCCATCTGCTTGTATTTAATAATTGTACAATGTGCTGCTCTTTCTTGTACTGTAGGTTGTTAATAACTTTGGTCCCCGTAAGGGTTTGAAAATACAAGTTGATTCCCAGCATAATGAAGGACATGCCTTTAAGTTTGGTCAGGAAGATAAAGCGAATGACGGCACTCTCATGTTCAGATGCTCTCTGTAGTTGCGAGTCTCTGAGTTCTGTAAATGTTTTGGTAACATGGCCTCCAACGTCGATCTTAAACGATCTTCGTGTGTACCGCCATGCTATCAAAAAAGTCAAATAGGCAATATTTGTGCTGATTGCACATCTGTGAATCTAAACACTACAAACAAAGAAAGGAAAACATCAAAGTGACCGGACGAGATGGTCTGTTTCTAATGAATACATCCAAGATATGCGGCACACTCAAAATGCAATCTGGAACAGTATTGCACAGCTCTATAATCCATGTCATAAGATTAGCATTTGATTTACTCTAGTAGTAAAAAGAGCTGACGCAGTACATCTTTAGGCTTTGTGCATATGTACCAGTGCTGTTTCCCAAAGTGCTTTAGAATCTCTTAGACTGGTAATAAAAAACATTCAAATCACATTTCAGATCAGAGATCAGAGCAGCCCTCCCCATGGCATTTGAACCTTATGATCTACAAAAGAAGAACTTCTCGGAAATAAATTGCACTGCTGTCCAGTTCTGAACCTTTTAAGCATAGGATAGGCGATGTTTCACTGGTAGGTTCGGGCCATTGATACAGTATGTTTGTGACCACTGGCTGACAATTTGGTATATATCAAAAGATCAGGGTTCTATAAGTTCCAAGTTAAACAGAAAGCTTGTAGTCAATAACCAGTCAAGACTGGTCAATACTTAGTATTCCTCATGGGAATTCTTAAAGGAGCTCCCCAGCTGGACTATAGCACAGTGTTTCTGCCTTCCTGTGAAAGTCCTGCACGCACAATCTGCTCACCATGTGTGTGTGTGTGTGTGTCTGTGTGTGTGTGTGTGTGTGTGTGTGTGCAAAAATTACATACACATGGAGCTGGAAAAAGAGGCAATTCATGGTATATGAGGAGTGAAAAGGTGCAGATATTTAGACAACCAGAACGAGTATACTGAATGAAGACAAGGTTAAACTAATTTTTTTGATCAATAAAGATGAAAATGTGTCAGGAAAAAAAAGGAGGGAGCCTAAAAGAGTGAAAGAAGAGTAAATAAAAGGGAAAACAAAATGAACAGAAGATATCAGTATTGGGAGGTTTGTTAGGGAGGACAGGGTTTCACACAAGTAGCAGTTGGTGAAATTCCACACAGGGTGTCATGTTAATTCCCCCATGAAGTCATCAATCAGCACCACATGGGGAAGGGGTCTGACAGCTACAAGAGTTACTAGAAGGGTGTGTGTGTGTGCGTGTGTGTGTGAGAGAGACAGAGAGAGTGAAAGACAGATGACAACTTTGTTCAGCTCAAATCTGATTTGTTAGCATATCCAATTTAAGCGGCTAAGATTTTCTTCGGTTTAAAGTTTTTCAATCAGATTCGCCACATTCAGGATTCCAAATCCAATTACGGTCAAACCTTACTGACATGCAACTCGGTTTTCACCAGTTAAATCAAATTTCATGTGCTCACATGCTCACTGTGTGGCATTTCTCGAGATAAACATTTGCAACAATAGCAACAACACTGCACTGTTAAGGTTTTAGCACTCGAGTCATGATGTTCAACCAAATAGGAAATGGAAGCGAAGATATAAAAGAAAGGATGCAATGTAGACACAACAAATAAGATGCTGATTTACCAAGGATCCTCATTAATAAGTGCATTTTTTGCACAACCACGCAATAATTGCATGAATGACACCAAGTGCAAAAGAAATGTCTAATTTTTTGGTCCAAATTTGACGAATGTTAATTTCTCGAAGAGACTTCTATAAGTCGAAAATGGAATTTAAAAGGGACCTATTATACAAAAGTAACTTTTTAGGCAATTTTTAAACATACAGGGTCTCCAGTGTGTGTGTGTGTGTGTGTGTGTGTGTGTGTGTGTGTGTGTGTATGAACTAAGACTAAAAGACTAATGAACTAAAAGAATTTCCTGCTGTTTGACGTTTTTTCTCATTTTTTGCATTGGATAGGATTTAATCAAGCCAATTAGATTGTCCTTCTAATGACCTCATATAATAAGTACCCCTCCCATGGCTTGTTGCTCAGATCTTCTCAGCTCTGCTGTTCTCTGGAGAGGTCTGACTCAGCAGGAGCCCATTTACAGTATGTAGACACAGAAATGGTGTGTTTGAAAGAGGAGAGAAATAAATGTTTGAGAGTTTGAGATATAAAAAAAATGCATTATCTGAGTAATATTTCACCCGGACCATTAGCACACACCTCTGAGACGTACTGTATGTTAACTTGTTAAAGCAATAAAAAAATATGGAACCTTTAACAGCCATTAAAAGTGTTGAGCTGGATTGAAAAAAAAAAAATACAGCATAAGAATAATATAATGTGAACGTTAGTGTGCATTTTGTTAAAGTTAAATGTCAAAAGCTCCGTAACATGGTGTCTGCACTGGAGCTGCAAACGTACAGTGAATTTCTAATACGCAACTGTGGCATTTGTAATATTATTGAGAAGATTTTTGGTTTCGTAAAATTGCTTTGAGACACCAAGTAAATGGTATCATTTATCTTCCAAAAATGTAATACATGCCTTTCACTCATAATAATTTGCACTTACAATCACCGTTCCCATAGTGGTTTTCAGGCGAAATAAATTGCACTGCAGGTGCAAAAAAGAATCAATGAACAAGTAGCAAAGACACAGGTTGAATTTGGTGTGTCTCACTGATCAAAATGAACCAGACTTTGGGGTCAAGTGTTCTCTGAAACGATCCCAGGTCCCTAATGTGAAAATGCCCCAAGTTCATCAGTTATATTAACTAGGCAGTGATGGCTCAATGGCCGGGACTCTGGATTACTAATTGGAAGGTGGAGAGTTCAAATCCCAACACTGCCATGCTGCCACTCTTTGCCCTCTCAGCTCCAGGGGCTCTGTACCCTTGACTCTACTTTGCTGTTTTAAAGGGAAAAATGTGAATTCAGCACTGTGATAACAAATTTGACCCAAATACCTGAGTAATAGATTTCAGGCCCTGTGTCACATGTTTTCAAATTTTACATTTACACCTTTTTTATTTTAATGTGTGCGTGTAAGACTACATGTGATTGAGATAAAATGATACCTCTGATAGTATTAATCCCTTTTCTTGGACTCATTTCTTTTAATGCTCTCTCTCTCTATCTCTCCATATTTTTATGTCTCTTTCTTTCTTTCTTTCTTTCTAATCAGACCCTAGTCCATATTCTCTCTCCCTTTTCCCTCTCCTTGCATCTGCTTGTCTTCACAGCTGTCTGGGGGTGTTATGCTTCCCATCTATTTCCAGCTGGTGTTTTGCTAACGTGTTACAGGATCTTAACGGCCTAGCCTCTGGGCCCTGTTGGATGCCCCTATCCTGCCTGGGTGGAAAAAAAAAAAACTCCAGTGCCGTGTGTAGTGTGTAACCAAAGACTTCTGGGTGGATGTTACATCAACCTCAGCCTCTGAGGTGTTAACCCAACAGCAGCACTGATCACTTTCAGAGCATGGACTAACAGGCTGTAGGAGCTAACGAGTTGTTAATGGCTTAACAAGTGTATGACTGGCAGCCTAAAGGTGGAATTCCTTAATGCCACAACATAGTGTTACAAGATAGGTCAGATTAAATAAAAATGAGGTATAACAGTACTATTAAAATACAGGCGATTAAGCATTGTAAAGCTCACACTTACATACAGCACAACCCAGTGTTCTTACTTATACTGTATGATCAATACATGTGGCCTTTCAACTTCTGGGTTCTGGTTGCTATAATCCAACCCAAGTCCTTAGATTATAATATTATCAACATCCAACACTAACATCCAAATACCACCATGCTTATATTTTTATCCAATCTTGCGTGTCTTATACTTATGTGTATAACTATATAGTCTAACGTTTTCAGGTGGGCTTTAGCAACTGTTCTGCCCTTTATATGGCTCTCCAGATCACATCAAACCTGCTGGTTCCATGAGCTCAGAGTGCATCTTCATCATATTCTGAATCATTGATCATAATTTCTCCTAACAATCAATCACTGGTCGCCATTGCTCCATTTGACCAACCCCTGATCACAGTTGTGCCTAATGACTAATCACTGATCATCACTGTCCCACACGTACGTTTCTTCATGCAGTGGTTCTTCTTATTTCGATTTACACATAACAGATGTAAGTTATTCAAGCACTCACTCTTCCCTGCATGTCTGTTCTTCTACTTTATACCAATCTACTTTCTGTCTGCATTTTTAATAAAATCTTTAACATTTTGTAAATATGTAAATCATTGGAGCCTCTTCATCCTATAACGAATACACCATACTGTACATATACACAATCTGATATAACTCTCACTCAGTCACTTATCATCTATACCGCTTTATCCTGTATATAGGGTCGCGGGCACCTGGAGCCTATCCCAGGAGACTTAGGGCACGAGGCGGGGTACACCCTGGACGTGGTGCCAATCCACCGCAGTGATATAACTCTATTATGATCTATTTTATGTTCTGGTGACTTCAGAAAATTTCTTCTCCATTTTCATATGCAAATGGTCACCACACTCAAACAAATTAGTCCATACTGTACAGTAGCTTTATGGCCTTTAGGTACTATTTGAGTGTGCTTTAGCTACTTTCATCTGGAAGAGTTTCATCCAATAATCATTTATATAATAATTACCCAGATGAGTTAGCAGATAATTTGGCAATATACTAATAATTTCTAATATTTCTGTGCTTAAACAATGTAAATGTGCATGTCCTCACCAGAGAAAAACATGCACAGTTCACTTTTATTTACTATTTTAGAAGTTAAGATTTGTTAAGTTATTTCTTTGCTTGATGCTAAGAATAATCACAGTGTATTTTTAGTGCTACCAAGTTTTTTCCTTAGATGTATGACAATACATTTGAGAGTAATGTCAATGTCAAATTTACCCCTTTTAAATACAACAAAACATTAATAATTAATAAGATTGTTTTTTATATTCCAATAAACTGGCATTAAGTAATAAGATGTTTAAAAAGATATAAAAAATAAAAAAAAAACCTAAAAAAAAAAAAAAACCAACGTGAATGTCTTTGGATGGAAACCATAATTCACCATATAAACATAAACTTGCTGACCTAAAATTCTGGCAGGATTTTAACTCTTTTTAAAAGCCATATGAACATTCCACCAACTTCAAGACAAACTTTTATTATCGTTTGCTTGTAATGAGCCAGAATCACACTATAATTTTATATTTTAAGTAAGCTTAATCTTTGTGGTTAAGGTTAGCAAAATTTTGTTGTGTGTGTTTGTGTTGGGTGGGGAAGTGAGAGGTTTTTATATGATGGAGCTCAAATTGGGATGGTAAATGTTGCTTTATACAGGAATATACAAGAGTTCTGACCTTGTGGGGACCAGCTACTGTAAATGTCCTCAGAAGTTGAATGGTCAAAACTGCCCATTTTGCAATGTTTGTTTGTTACTTTAATTTTTAATGCTTTTTGTTACTGATATTTAGGTTTGGTTTGGTTTTAGAAGTACCATAGCATTAATTAGTTGCATTAATGAAAGGTCCTTACAAGGATAATAAGCATGTGTGTGTGTGTGTGTGTGTAGTAACTTCATAGCCCTGTTATTAAATTACAGAATTACACAGAGGTTAATAGCCTGGGGAGAGAAGCACTGCCTCAGTGGCCAACCTCAAAAATATATTCTACAGGTTTCAAACACAGCACTTTTACAGCATTGCTCACATCCCACTCACAAAATGATTGCTGTCCCAGATCTCTTTCTCTCCCTCTCTCTCACACACGCTCTTTTTATAGTGTTCTGCACTTACTTTAAATGCCATCGATGTAAAGGCTGCCATCGCCTACAGCACGCATGTGTGTGCAACTATGGCCTCCACTAAATATTCTGAGGTCGGTGAATTTTATAAGGTATGCAATGCAGAGGAGTTTTAAAAATACACCTAAATGGACCACATTGACAATTAGAGACCGCCAGCCAATTTGGATAATCATACATGATGACGGATATATTTCTTGCATGACTAACTTGATGCCCAAAGTCAACCTGGCCAATGAACATTGCGGAATTTTGCTACCCTGAGTACCACCATCAGAATAAAGTTTTTTTTATATGGGCTTGGGAGAAATGAAATGACAATCCTTTTGATTGTCTGAAAGGCACAGCAGTGCATATAGTGCTTAGTTTAAAGTGTGATAAACTGTGTAATAAAATAAAGATAAGATATAACCGTCCTGCAAAACTGCCACTACATTTATATCCTTTACATTACTGTTTTTGATTAATATGTGTGCTTATTTCCGATTACATGTACCCTTGTACAGATGAGTTTTCCATATTAGTGTAATCATGGCATATACAGCTCTTGATGTGGTGACTCTAACCAACGATAGGGATTATCACCTGGATACATTCTTGTCCACACAGGAGTGTGCAATAAATACTGCTGTCCTACAGCCATCATTATTACTCCTGGTACACACCAGACCTCATGTGCATCACAAAAAGTTATCTACATAACAGTCTGAGACTAATGGTAGAGCTGCAAGTGTCTTGTGCACCATAGCTGGCCATAATGGATGATTGTTAGTTTAATAGTACTTCATGGTTTCTAGCTTCAGTTAAGTAATACACAACAGTGGGGTCTATACACTAAGTAAAGTCTTCCCTAACACCTAAACAGGACACACTTTTCATTGCTGCTTATCTAGATTCATTGAGACACAATGACAGGAAACATTGAATTAACACATCAGCCTTTTACATGCACAAGAATAAGGCCCATGCTATCAGGAAAGAAAAAAGAATCCATAGATAACCTGATGATAACCTTGTCATTCAGTAGACTTGATTTTATTGCCACGTAATGCTATTGAACTGACTGACTGAAGCAACCCTAGGTCATAATATTTCCTTCAGAAGCTTGTACAGTGGCCACTTTGCACTATGCACTTTCCTTCCTACCCTGATGCACTATAATAGGGTCAGTCTGAACTCATCAAGCCACTGACCTTTTCCCATTGCTCCAAAGACCAATCTTTATGCTCCCTAGCACACCGAAGCATTTTTTTCTGATTAATCATTTGTGCATGTGGAACTGCTCTTGTTTCTACTGCAACTTTGCCAAATGATCTCAATTTATTTGATTGTTCTCCTGACCCAATTTCCACTTCCACAAAGTTGATGCGTCAGCAGGATCCTGCTGGAGTTAATAATGCAGTAATAATGTGCTGGACAGTTCTTAACCCAGTTCCAGTTATTTCAAATATCCTTTGTTGTTTTTATTTGCTTGGTGTAGGCCAATAATTTGACTTGTCTTAAATGATGACTTTCTTATTTCGGTCTCTATCGTTTTACATACAGTATTAATAGGTTTTCACCTCTTGTTAGTGAGTGACTAACTGAGATGGAAATGTTTATGACAAACTGAATAAATGTATAATATTATGTTGTACAGCATGGTATGATTGTTGTCTTATTATTAAACTCAATTATGCTACAGTATGTTTAATTCAATATGTGCTGCCTAACTGATGTTTAACTAACGACCACACTATAGAGTTTTCTGGTTTGATTCAAAATGTGATATTTTAGTAATATTTTGATATTGCTTTTTCATAATAGATGCCAAAATAAAATCTAGTAGTCACAGTAACGAGAACAAATTTCATGGGAAGGCATTGAAAAAGAACCATCAAGAATACCTAAGACTTATTTGCTAATCTTCAGTACAATTCTTCAATACAAAAATTGAGTGTAAAATCTGTTTACTTATACTCAGTATTATAAAAATCTAATTAACATTTTAGCGTGGGACCTGATCCCAGTAGCTCTGCTCCTTGGCAGTGATACAGACTTAGACAAATGTAGGACACTGGATGAATGACTAGCATAACTCTTAGCTTCATCTTGGGATAGTCAGCCTTTAAGCATTTGGCAGGTTTGAGTGCTCGACTGGGACATTTTAGTTCAATTTGAGCTTTTATCATCAGCCTCCAAAAATTCAGCCTTTTTTCTTAAACTAATGCACTAGACAGGCATAAAGCTGCTAGAGGCGTTAAGCTAAGTACCTGACCCAATTACTGCTAACAAAGGCTCTATGCTACAGTAAGGGCACTGTCATGCATTAAAAAGTCATATTAAACTAACTTAGTAAATTGTAAAGGTAGACAAACTTGTACATTAATAGCCATAATTGGGACACAGCACATCCCTTAGGATAAAAGAAATGTTATTCAAAATTGTACCTTTAAATTAATATATGGCATGGGTCGGCAAAAACACCATATGCTCTACTCTTCAGACTCCATTTAGACTGTATAATAGATGTACAATAAATCATTTTATTTACATCTGCTATATACTGTAAATGAATACAATACACTGTATAATTTTTTTGCATTAATGAAACCCTATTGTACCCTACTATACAATAGAGTACAATAGGGTTCTCATTCTCTATACCACTTATGCAATCACAGGACACAAGCACATACACACTAATTTACTCACTCATTATGGGAAATGCCAAGTAGCCTAATGTGCAAGTCTTTGGACTGTGGGAGGAAACCAGAGTACCACGAAACAACCCACCAAGCACAGGGAGGACATGCAACCTGCACACACAGACCCAAAGGTGAGACTCAACCCTGTTGTAGGGCCACAGTTCTAAGCACTATGCCACTGTGCCACCTATAATTTATACTTTTAAACATTTTTTTGCCCATGGATAAGAGCTTTGGGCAATCCCTTCACTACTCAATAATTCTTCAATAATGGATAATTCTTCAAAGTGAAGATAATGTAACTCTTAACTATATTAAATCCTTCTCCATGTGACCAAATTCTAAAAATATCTCATACAGCTGATCTCTAGAGATACCCTTTCAACTTTTCTCACACACATCTACAAACAATGGTACAGTATTCTATGCAGAGCAGGTTTTCAAAGCCGTGAATGAGTTTGTCCTGATGTGTTTGTCACAGGGAATTTCATATTGCTTTGAGGTGTGATAGATGTGTGTGGACCTCTCATTAGAAACAAGAGGTGTGTGTGTGTGTGTGTGTGTTTTAGACAAGGTTAAAGGTTAAAAACTGACACCTGCTCTGGATTAGCAAGGCCATTGATCAAATGGTTTCAAAACTCGTTGGGTGTGTGTCTGTGTGTGTGAGTATATGTATCAGGTGTTTGGATGGTGTATATATATATATATGGTGTGATAGTATACGTGTGCACATCTGCCATCTGCCATGATCTGAGCTCCTCTCTGTTCTCAAGCTTCCGTATTTTAACAAAGGGATAATGAACAAAGGCTGACAGGACGTGTGTATGTGTGTGTGTGTGTTGGGAACAAAATGCCAGACAGTTTTGACCTTGTTGTCTGCTCATTGCCGACTTTTAACTAAAACATACAGATTTACTTTAAATCCCCCTGGTTTTCTTTCAGTAACTGCGACTAGGCCTGGGGTTTAATTAAGGTGTAGCATAGCATGAATTCTCTATGTTAATAATTAGGTCAATGGAAGGTTCTTCTAATTACTGTGTGTTAACAGTGTGAAAACGTTTTAGTCATTGATAGTATACGAACAATAACCATTTTTGTATTGGCCAGAGTTTAAACAAGATGTTTGGTCTATTGTGACCTCATATAAGAAGATGCACTCCCCTGGCTTGTTGCTCAGCTCTGCTGTTCTCTGTCTGAGTGTGGCTGAGCGGTAGCTCAATTACGTCTGACCTCTGAAACCTACAGTAACTTGTTAAAGATATAGTCAACTATACTTTTCTTAAATTAAGTTTTTTTCTTAACTTAAGTTCGATTGTTTCTTCCAGAAATGGCATAAATGCCATAATTTCCCATTGATTTCCTGTTTGGACCCAACATACAGTATTTCAGAGCAGGTGGCATAGCGGCTTGATTTATGGTTACCATTGTTACCTTACACCTCCAGGGTTCATGGTTTTATGTCTTGCTTCTAGTCTGTGCATGGAGTTTGAATGTGGGTTTCCTCTGGGTAACCTTGTTTCCTCCCACAGTCCAAAGACATGCTGTATAGGTTGGTTTGCATTTCCAAGTTGATTTTCATTAGAGTGTTAATGTGTGTGTGTGTGTGTATGTTTGTGTGCTTATGCCCTACATTGAGTTGGCACCTCATCCAGGGTGTACCCTGCCTTGTGTCCTAAGTTCCCTGGAATAGGCTCCAGGCCCCCAAAAACACACGATGAGCAATATACCTAATGGATGACTGGATATTTCAAAGCAAATTTTTTTTTTCGTGAAATAATAAAAATTGTAACATGAAACCATGATTTTGGTCATCCTTGTGAAAGAAATATAGTTGTTAAAGTTCATCATTGTCATTCAGAATAGCAGTCATTTTTATATACAGGGTGGGTGAAAAGTAACTAGGCATTAAAAATAGGTAATAAAGTCGATATTTCTAATAAAAATTTATTGAAACAAATTGTACATGTACTTTATTACATGGGAAAACGAAAGCAAATCTTGAAATTGCAACATAGGCACTGGTGGAATGCACCTCCTCTGGAGGAAGTCATTTTGGATATTGCTGAGAACCTCCTGACTCCGTGCCTCCAATTCCTTCAGTGTGTGAGGTTTTGGCCTGTACACCTCCTCCTTTGCGAACCAACACAGGGAAAAAAAAATCATAAGATTTTGAATAAGATTTGGACTTCTTGGAGGCCATTCATGAGGTCTGTGTCGTCCCAGCCAATGCTCTGGAAAATACCTCCATGACTCCAGTAATACAACACGTTCTATAGCCGTTAAATATTGTCTGGTAAATTTTCATCCACCCTGAAAGACTATATTCAGTCAACCAACTAGCATGTTTTTGGATAGTACTATTGTACTATCCAAAAACATGCTAGTTGGTTGACTGAATATAGTCTTTCAGCCTTTATATATGAATTTATGTTTGTTTTCTTGCATGAAGACCTATGTTCAAACACTGTACCAAGGCAAGGGCGAACAGTTAGTAGAACATAAAGTAATTCATGTAATATCATGTACAACTGTGTATACAAAACAACACAAATACTAAGAACAAAGTTTTTACGAGATCAGTTAAACCTGGTGAGATTAAAGTTTAGCTTTCTAAAGATCAACCAAGCTCTGAGATCAAATCTTGCCTTTTCGATCCTCTTGAACACAAGTCTGAGCTTAGGAAGGAGCTGATGTTGGATTCCCTCCTCCTGAGGCAGAGCTTTCTTCCAACCTGAGCTACTTAAATCAGTTTGAAAGCACAGGCTCTCTTAGAATGATATGAGAGAGAGAGAGAGAGAGAGAGAGAGAGAGAGAGGTGAGCCCATATATCGTCCTGTCCACATTGATTAGGTGTGAAATGTAAGCTATTATGCCGCCACTGAATAGGCCTGCCCTTCTAGGGATATTAAAGAGACTAATAAGTCTTTTTAAGGGCCCATGCCATCCAGAGAAGATGAAGCTGTAGAGATTTCAGTCAGATTTACAAGAGTCTGGGAGGACTGTATGTTTTCTCTCTCTCCCTCTCTTGCTCTATCTTTCTCTTTCTGTACTGTATATTTTATGTCCCCACTCGTCTCATTCTTTACACTGGCTCATCAAATTCCCCTTGCGTTTACAATGGATACTCTTTTCTATTAACCACTTACTCTTTTACACCCACACATTCGGTAAAAAAAATGTCTTCACATTGAGCTTTTTTGTTCCAAAATAAAAAAAAAAAGTAAAAAAAAAAAAAAGCGACCAGCTTAGTTTGTTAGTGGGAGGAAGCGTGCATGCACACGCGCACATACACACATGGACATACAAAGATGCCCTTAGGCATGCACGCGCGCACACACACACACACACACACACACACACACACACGGGCTCTTAAAAGCCTGTGAATAAAAGCTTTGACATTTCTCCTAGCCCAGAGCAGTGTGCTGCCGCTGAGAGAAAGGGCAGATGGAGGAGGTGGCCGACACTATTAAGAACGCTGTAACGAAATTACGGCCACTGCAGCAGAACACAGCGGTAAGATGAGACGCCAGGAGAAGAGACCCTCTTTATGCTCATTTTGTGGTACCTGTATCCTAACACTGTCTGTGATAAAGAGGGTTAAGAATACAGGTAAAACGATCCTAAAGTACTAGTAACAGGAAAAACAGTCTTCAAACTCATATTTTCTCTGCTGTTGTCCCTTGTTTGGTGGACAAGCATGAAATGCACTAAAAGTTGAGCTCATCGGTACTGAGCCCCGTAGGACGGATAAATATCAACATTTGAAAGCCCCAGATCTGGAAAATGCCAAATCATTGAATTGTTTCTACTTGTGGAAGGTCAAGCCTATTACGCTCTTTATGAGGAAACCATCCCTTCAAGAGTCACAGAGATACAAATTCATAAACAGCTCTGCTATGACTAGCTTAAGGACCATTTCGCCACACCTCTACAAAAAGACACCCATTTCTGTGTTTCTAGGGTGTGTAACTTAGCCAAGGGACGAATGAAATGTAAAAGAAACCAGTAAAGTCATTTGTACCACTTCACGGTAAGACACCAGCTGTTCTCATGCCGCTAAGAGATCAAGTCTTCTTGTCATGCGTCACACATTGGGTGGTGTTTAAATATTTACCCCCTCTCCAGAACACTGTGGTGAGAATGTTACACATGCTGTGAGACCAGGGAGACGTGTTTAGTCTATGGGTGCCACTTTAACGATTTTCAGCAAGGCAACAGGTGCATGTTCTCAACACAACACATTCAACTGATATGCTTAGTCCGACGAATTCAGAATAATATGATAATTTAAGTAAAAGAATTCAATGAAGATGGGAAAATGACTCATAGAGATAGAGTTTACTCAGGTAAAAATGATTCTAGTTATTAACTGTCATTTTTCTTTTAATGAGCACAACGGCTTTATTTCTAATCTCTCATGTTATCTAGCATGATAATAACTTAGATCATGCAAAGTAGTCTTTTAATAATCGCCTGTAAATAGCCATAAGAAGTGCTGGAAAAGCACAAAGTGTAAGCTCGGCCGCGATCACTTGACTGCTGCTTAATTAGAAGATCAGGTCGATCTGGTCCTCTTTAACTTTTTTTCTTCCTTCGTCCGATCGCCTTGCAAAGGTGTATTTTAGCAAAGAAATTACAGAATTTTCTCTCATATTAAGCTGGTTTTCACGTCAATCACTATTCAATACATTAACTAACAATCTGCTGACCGTTAATAAGACTCGTTGAGAATAGCCCAATCACATGAGCCCAAATATTTATTCGCTAAGAACAAAAGTGGGAGGGTTCATCCAAGGATAATTTGAAAAAATCCAATTAAAGCTCAGCCTCAACAGGTACAGTATATCTCCAATTGATGCCAATCAGCTAACGGATGCTTAGCAAGGAAGAAATCACTGCTCCAAAACTGCCAGACAAGCTAGACTATGGTTTGCTGCTGCACATGGGGACAAAGATCTTTCTTTTTGTGAAAATATCCTCTTGTTTGATGAAACAATAATGACCTTTTTTGCCATATTTACCATTGTTGCCTCGAGGAAAAAGTGGGAGGCTTGCGAGCCAAAGAACACCCAACCTACCGTGATAGATACCGTGAAGCATGGGTGTGGCAGCATCATGTTGTGGATGGTTTTTTTCCTCATGAGGAAATAAGATTATGTGGATATATTAGTCAGTCAAGACATTAGTCAGGATGCTCAAGCTTGGTTGCAAATGAGTCTTCCAAATGGATAATGACCTTAAGCATACTTCCAAATTATGGAAAAGTTTAGATTTTAGAGTGACCCTGACCTCAATCCAACTCAAAATTTGTGGGTGGAACTAAAAACATATGCATGAGCAAGGAGGCATACAAATCTGACTCAGCTACTTGTTTTGACACAAAGAACAGGCTAAAATTCCATCAACTTATTGTAAGAAGTTTGTGAAAGGCTACCCAAAAAGTTTGAACCAAGCTGAACAACTTCAATGGCAGCGCTACCGAATACTATCTACTGTAAGTGTATGTAAACTTATGACCCACAGAGAGAAATAAAATCTGAAATAAATTTCTTTATCTGTGATTATTCTGACATTTCACATTTTTTAGTTTTCACATTTTTTGGTTTTAACTGTAGATCGTGATCTATACTGCTGCTGTATTTAACATCCTTTTAACATCTTAAAAATCATTTCATTTTCCTAAATGTGTCATACTTTTAAAAAAAAGTTGATTTGAGTTACAGTAGTGAGGTTAAATCTTATTCTGTCTGTAAACGTTTCTGCTTGCTAGGAATTTTGATTTTTTCTTTTTTTTAAATATTTTTACTCTCTTGATTTTTACTGTTCTATCTGACAATAAAAGGCACCTTATTGTCTTACAAATAAATGATTACAAAGAAATTTAGTGATAAAATCATAGTAAGTAGAAATTCAAAAGTAATAGCAAAACTCAAGTGAATTATATATTATTAAAATGTAAACTTAAGTAACTGGAGTTTAAAATACATCCTCATAGTTCACATGTATGACAAAAATAAAAATCAATAGTTTACTAAAACTTAACATATCACTCAGAGCTTCCCACAAGTGTGCCTGTTAATGCTCCAGATGAAATGCATTTTAGATAATAAATTTTTTCATACTTCAAATTTTTTTTATTACTTCTCTGAATGAGTCACTTCAGTGTCTACGTAAATGCCAAGCCACACAAGTGCCAAAAAATTACAGAGCTGGGCAGAACCGAGATCTTCTTATATGAGGTCACAACTGGGGGACATTTAAGTGGCTTGTTAAGACCCTAGCCAAAATAATAATGACAAAACACAAGGAATGTTTCTTTCTTTCTTTCTTTCTTTCTTTCTTTCTTTCTCTTTCTTTCTTTCGTTCTGTCCTTCTTTCTTTCTTTTTTTTCGTATACATGCACACTAGAGACCCTACTGAATGTCTAAAAATGGCCAAAAAGTGAATTCTACATAATAGGTTCCCTTTAACAATAGAGCTTTTAAGTCCACCTTTATGTCATTAAACTTTTATCATTATGCTTTAGCCATAAATCTAAAACTGAATAATTGAATGAAATCCCCTGGGACGACAAGGTCTCTGTATTAGGGTTTTCTTTTTCCAGCCACAGCACTTTCAATTTTCCTGGAGAAAAGAAATGATATATATCTTGGTGTTTAATCAGGTAACTACTAGGCAGAAGTGGTGTACGCAAGCTGAAGCATTGAAGAATTACATCCTTTAGTGATTTGAAATCATAAATATTCAAAATGTCCATGTTTTCCATGTTTGGTTAAATTACACTGCAAATCAGCCAAGGACAACACAAAGACAGCATTGACACTCGGATTGAGAAAGGAAGAGAAGAAGAATCACTGTCACAAAACTCCATTTTTAGAGAGAATTTATGCGACATCAATTTTTTATGGGATCATCATTACACTCTTCCGTGTTGTTCTATTTCAAAACAATGTCACAGGAAGTATTGTGATGTTTTGCCTACTGATATTTTGTCTACTGGACTCTTTTTTCTGATGATGATGATGATGATGATGATGCAGCTTTGTGATCCTAGAGGTCAAACACAAACAGTGTGGCACCTGCTGTTTGGTCTAATAGAGAGATTTTTCCAACCACTCACGTAAGATGTTTTGAGATCCTGGCACTGATTGCGTCTGCGTCTCAGTCAAGCTTTGGGAAAACAGGACCAACAAAAAGGTGGAAATATCTTCTTTGATCAGAAGACAAAACATAATCCAATCTGACCTATTTTATTGTCTTGCTACATTTGGACTATGCAGTCATACACACACACACACACACACACACACACACACACACACACTACTCTCCATTATTGCTCAGAGAGTAATATCACCCAGTTCACTGCTAATAAGATTATCAATGGCAGAGGGGGGAACAGGCGGGAGGTATGATCATAAGTGCATTAAAGAAAACTCAATCCACCTCATAAAGGTACTCAGAGGCACTCTTAGCTACATATACTGTACAGAGGGGTCCAAGAACCAGGTTGGAGAAATGGAAAAAGAGGAATACTGGACAGGAGTTAAGAGGACAGGAGTTAAGAGAAGAATCGGCAGATGTGTAGTAAGATGGCGGTATAGCAAAGGAGTGCGAGTTGGGGTTTGAACCCTACTTAATATTGATGGCCAAGACCAGTGCATCAAATTTACCAAAGTGTTCGCAACAATTTCATTCACCATTCTTCCTCATCACTCTGTGGAATTGCTTTCTGGATACGGGGAAAATCATGCTAGGAACATGGACTGCATCTAGTCGCTTTTATTTCATTACATGTAGGGCAACACCTCAGTGATTTAAGTTCCTGTTGGGGGGTTGAGCACTTGCCCATTTGCCCTTTGATATCCAAGATGCCCTTTTCTCATGTGCCTCTTATCAAGAAGAGCATCGTATCCACTCAGTAGACCACTTATCTTATTCAGGGTCCCTAAAGGCCTGGAGCTGCCCAGGGGACTTGGGGCACAAAGTGGGGTAAACCCTGTGTGGGGTGCCAGTCCATCTCAGAGCACACACTCTGAAACACTACAAAGAATTTTAAAACTCCAACTAGTCTAATTTGCATGTCTTTGGACTAATGGAGAAAACCAGATTACCCGGAGGAAATCCATAAGTGGAGAACATGCAAACTCCACGCACACAAACCCTTGACCCTGGAGGTGTGGAGCCACAGTGCTAACAGCTACACCGGATGAACTTGTCGCCAGAAGAACATCTACCAATTAGCTCTAAATTAAGTCATCTGGCTGCTGTCAGACAATTAAAGTCACATGATGACCTTTAACCTTTCTGTGACATGCCCTGGTTAATGGAGTGGTAGTTGTTGGGACGCCGCAGCCAGAAGTGCAGGAGGAAAAAATTTATCGCGGAAAACTGGAACTTTAGCAGCTGGTCAGTGGTAGTGCAGCGGTATTGCAGTATGTGTGTGTAGTTTATAAAACAAAGTGTTGTAACGAATGTGCTTGTGTCACGGTTCAAAGCTATTTGTGTCATTAATAGTTCATACTAAAATTCACACAATTTTAACCATTTCTTTTATTGTTTTATGTATATTAAAGTTGATTATTATTTTTAACAGAAATGATTAATATCATGAAAAATAAAGATGACCTGTGTGAGGCTGCTGGCCACAAGGTGAGAGATGACGAGAGAGAGACTTTGAACCATAGCCAGTAGACAGAGTATAGAGAGCAGCAACCCTGGAGATGGAGACATACGGAGTATGGAGTGAAAGAGGGACCTTGAATGGATGCTGCTATATTCTTTTGGAATACGGGTTTCTATAATTCAACAGGTTCTGCTGTAAATTATTTTGGTGTATGGTTTAAAAAGAAATTTCTTGTGCTCCTTTTTACCTTTGAGCACCTGTCCCTCTAAAGGTCTCTGTGCAGCCCTGATTAAGTTGCGTTGCTGATGAACCTCCGGTCCAGAGGAGAGAAAAAGCAAAACAATATGTGCACAGTCCGGCTCTATATCAGGCTGTATCAGGTTGCAAATCTGAACATCCAGCTGCCAGTGGATCATCAAAAGAAGACAGGGAAAAAAGCAAAGACAAGACTCTAGCAGATCAATAACAACTGCATGTGTTTATGTAATATTACCAAAACTACAGTAGATATGACTGAACACTGCACTCTCTGCCCCTGAAAAACAGCCTGCAAAACACATTTGGCAGAGACAGAGCACTGCACAAACACCATCAACCTCTACATCAGTCACAAAGCCTGGTGTTACTCTCATGCCAAGTCTGTGTATAGCACTGTCTAATGTGTACTGATGTGTACTGATGACAGGTGGCATAGACAACCTGGGCAAGCCTAAGCAAATCCATTTTCAATAATCCTAAAAGAGGCAAGCGAAAGTCAGAATGAGGAGAAAGACAAGTGGGAATCAAAGGGCCATAAAAAAAAAATCATTTACCATAAAAAAAAACCAAAAAACTTTTCTGTCGCCATGTCGTATTTGGGCAATTCTCATGTCTTTAAACACTGTTAAGCCAGTAACTCTTTAATTTATTTGAAATAGGTGGAAGTTGATTTAACAACCTTGGTGCCAGATGTGTACACTAATGAGAATAGTTAGTGGACTTGCAAGAACTGAAGAAGTAATTTACGAAGAACCACAAAGTTCTTGAAGGTAATTGTGACACCTAAAGGTGTCATGGTACTGTAGTATACAGAGGAGCCCAAAATGTATACACACTTCAACAGTTCTATTATCTATGCTCTTTTTTAAAACCTTGAATGTAAGGTCAAAATGAAATAGAAACATGTACAAACATTTTACTGGCAAAGAATTGAAATCATTGATAGAAATTACACGTGAGAAAACTGAACCTTCATTCAACCATAAAACAATTAGAAGCAAACGAGAACGTCAGCACCTTAACAAACTGCTACATTTTCTTAATGGTTTTCTCTCATCATAAAGCAAGTCTTTTAACTATCAGTTGAGGCGCAACAAACAATGCATATCATTTTCTTTTACTTCATAACCTAGCTGCATGTACTGTAGACTCAATCAGCAAAACAAAAGCATTAAATCTCTTGCAGAGTATTACTGATCATCACTTACTTGCTCTGATAAAAATAAATAAATAAAAAACAGGCTGTTCAACTATGACACTATGACAAGTTTCCCATTCTGAATCTGATCCAACAAGACTTGTGAATCATTGAAACTGCCAAATATATTTTGTTGGCTGCTGGTCAAACCAAAAGTTTTTATGTTCAGTTTTCTGTGGAAAGGTCACAATATCATCATTGCACTTCCGCATGACACTTGCTGGGGTCAATGCTTTTTAAAAATCTGCTTCTGAAATTGGTTGTGGTGATTTCTGTAATGGCTCAGATCTGAGACCAGCATCGCCTGAGGTTCTAAAAGAAATGGAACAGAGGGAAAGTGCAAGAGAGGCGGAAGGGAAGCATTAAAGCAACACAATCCAATCTGTCTCTAGTAAACGAGTGTCCCTCTGGCCAAAATGCCAATCATATGAATCATTTACTTTTGTCTATCTGCATTTGCCGGCCGCCTCCATTTGATATTTACACTAAAAGGCCCCCATATCTGAGTTCAGTCAAGTACTGCACTGTCTGAATATGTGCTTTAGAAGGCGAGGGGGCACGGCCAGATGAAATGCTGAATGGCATTTAGCCTGAGGAGTGCATGACCCAGACATCATAGAACTGTCCTAGGCCCCCTCATTCATACCACACATTGCAAACTGAAGCCTGAATGCTCCCTCCAGAATCGGCCGATTACAATCATGTCGTTGTCCTCTTTCTGATAAGATGGTAAAATGGATCGGAGCAGCAATCTGTGGCTGCATTTAGACTGCAGGCTGCATTGCACAAATGAGATTTGGATCTACATGTTTCTTTTAACTCAATCAGATTTGCAGATTAAGCAGCCAGCTGGGTTGTGTGATCTTTTCCTAAAATGCATTTACATTATGTTCATGTCTTTGAACAAGTTCAAGGGCCCCTATACTGTATATTGGCTATTTGTTACAAACTTTTGGTTAGATTTTATTGTATGATTGATCTTAACCAAACATCCATCTGGTAAATTTTTAACACTGTGATTTATTACAATGCACTCATGTGGAAAGGGAAGTATCCTGACAGCACACTATAAAGCACTGACAGGTTTACTTAAGCATTGACTGGTTCATTTGCTCATTGCAACCATCTGCAATATCTATATTGCAAAGGCTAATATCAAGTGTGGGTTAAACTCGGGTGACTGGAAATGATTACCAGTAGATACAGTACATGGGAACAGTGTGTTATTATATGGGACCTTCAACAGTGACTCTATGAATATTTATTATTATTTGTATTACAAGTTATCAATATTGATAACACAGGAGTGTTGGACATGATGTGTCAGAAGATGTCCATTTATAACAACATGTCTTGGATAATAGTGGGAAATGTTAAATCAAATAATCATCTTAATATGATGGTTGTAATATTTAATCATTTCTACACTAACAACTCTATGTGAGGACTAGTATTCAGAATGCAATTTAGTGTGGTTATTAAAAAGATTATTATTATTATTATTATTATTATTATTATTATATTCGAGCTTTCTGTAAGGAGACATTTATTTATTCTCCAACATTCAACATTCACATTCTGTTAGTTTTTAATAGTGGCCAGTCTTCAGGTCAAGCTTAATTTATGTGTTCAAGTTTAAAAGAGAAAATTACAGTTCATAGTTGCTATAAAATATGTGATTACAGAAATTAACATGTCTCATGGACCGTTTCCTAGTAATGCATCTAACTATAAATGAATAAAAAGTATAATTGAATAGACCGAAAACATGTTGGTAAATTGCAGTAGTACAAGAAAAATAAACACTTCTTTATTTGCTCTTATTGGAAAATAATCAACTTTGATGTGATAACGATAAAATAATGACAATTATGCTTTGCATTGAGCTGCATCATATAATTTATTATAATTTATTTATGTCATAATTTATTTCTCATGCAATATTACTTGTCAGTTTGTACCAAAATGTTATTATATCATTTAATATCAAAATATTTTTAATGTACATAATACAGTACCATGTGCACCAGTTAAATAAGAGTTCTTGCAAAAATACCAGGTAATATAATGTGTGTTCACGTCTGAAGATTTGAGTTTGGATCTTACTGTATCCTTAAAAGAAAAAGCACATGTATATCAAAAAATGCTTTAATATACTAGTTCTTTTTACTATTTTTAAACCTCTGGCACTTGGAGAAAGAAAGAAAAAAATGAAAAACTTCTGCTGGTCTTCTGGAACAGCCTAAACACTGATACCATGGGCCACATCAATTATGTTTCCTTTGTGTAAAAAGGCCGATACACCCATAAATCGACTTTTTTTTTGCTTCTTCTTGAATCCCAGCTTCATTTTTTCCCCTGAAGTTAAAGTTACAGGCAAAGTAAAAGTTGAAATACTGTTAAACTCCTACACAAAAGTGCTGATTCCAACATCATTATGTTTATAAGACTAGGAGAGGTGTTAGAAATGGAAGCCAAGAGACATTTAAAAAATATTGCTTATGAGAAATTCTCCACATTCACCACACCATGCACAAGTTAAACTGTAAAAAAGTAAAGGATTTAAAATATACATCTTATCTATTGTGACCATATCAAAATAAATGAGACGTCAAAATGTTCAAACATAATATAAATCACAATCTACATCTTTGGTGTTAGTAGAGTTATATATACAGGGATTGGACAATGAAATCGAAACACCTGGTTTTAGACCACAATAATTCATTAGTAGGGCGTCCTTTCGTGGCCAATACAGCATCAATTTGTCTTGGGAATGACAGATACAAGTCCTCTTTAGGGCTTCTCCACACCGTAACTCCACAGCCCAAGATTTTCGCTGATGGCACCATTGAAACCGACGGCACAAGTGACCAATGGTTTGGCTCTAGCAGCCCGGCCATGTACATTGACCCTGTTAAACTCCCGACGAACAGTTTTGGTGGAAACAGGAGAGTTGAGGTGCACATTTAATTCTGCAGTGAGTTGGGCAGCTGTGGTTTTATGTATTTGGATACAATCTGCGTTAGCACCCGGACATCCCTTTCAGACAGCTTTCTCTTGTGTCCACAGTTACTCCTGTTGGATGTGGTTCGTCCTTTTTGGTGGTTTTCTGACATTACCCTGGATACCATGGCTACAGTGGCAAAACTGTGCTATTACTCTGCTAATTAAACCTTCATCTTCTGCTCTTAATGGTGGAATGTGCAATCAGTCAAGATTGGCCACCAGGCTGGTCAAATTTAGCCATGAAACCTCCAACACTAAATTGGCCACTGTTTCAGTTTCATTGTCCAACCCGTTGTATATATCCTTGTACCATCCTCATATTAGGACTGTTGGGTATAATTATAGGGTATAATATAATTTTGCCAAACTTCTTCCTGGTTGAAGACATTGATTAAAGTCATAATTATCAGCTATGAATACAGAGAAACATAGAAACTGTAATGTGCACATCAGTAGGGTCTGGGTCTCAGAATTTTAAAACACAATTTTAAACACTCAATTTTAAAATTTGTTCTCAACAACTGTCCTTAACTATGTTTTAGCTTGTCCAATTTCAATTTTTCTACATCTAACAAAGCTTTGAAAAAATAAATGTGAGTCTAAATCATAAGCGATAACAGAAAACGTTAACTTGCCAACAGTTTAAGGGGATTTTTAAAATTGTTTGTGTCATGCACAACATTCATCAAGAAGCTGCGCTCTGCCTTTAAACAAACTGTTCACACATCAGCCAGAGGACCAAAACAGCAGATTAGTTGTGAATAGTTCCCATGCTAACTATTTTATGGTCACAGCCTTTCACTGGAAAATACATCAATGAACAGCTGACAATGATCAGATATCTTACTCTCCTGATAAGAGATTCCTCTGATGATTTGAACAAACAACTGCTTGTCTTTTAAGTCCATTTACGTTCCCATGCAAGGATAAGCCATAGAATGTTCCAATTCCCATCACTATTTCTCTCCGTTGTTTTATTTATGCCTTGGGAATTATTTAAGTTTGGTTGATCTTAATATAAATCATTTTAATTATTATAATATTTTCTACATGAAAACAGCCCTACATTCCTCAAAGTCCATGAGCTTCAAGATTGTCTGCAGACACAGTACTGTTCCCCTGATATTCTCACCAATCACATCACCCTCCTCCAAACTTCTTATCTAATTTAAAAGTGGTTCAAAAATAATTCATAAGGCATACTGTACACTCTCACTTCAGAACTTTTTCTAAAAGTATTATTTGTGAGAAGTTGAATATTTCAAAATCATCAGTATTAAAGTCTGAAATCTTGGCCAACACTAGTTGCACTCAAACCCCTAGTCAAACTGGGACAATAATTAAATTGTCATGAAATTTCTTATGAATGAAGGTTTAAAACAGTATCTGAGGAGTAAAGCAGGGAGTTGGATCATGGCTCCAGCATGCTGAGAAAACATCATCCTACATACTTTAAGTTGATCCAACAGATTCTTCAAAGGTTTCTGATGAGAAGCATAAACTAATGTGCATTTTTGTGCCGTATTAAACATGTGTTCTAGAGGTTCAATTATACAGAAAGTAAATGTTCAACTTAAGGTTGTTTTCCTGTAGTGGCACCCAGAAATGGGTTAGTTTTTTTAACTGCACAAAGTAGGTTTGATTTTACAATTCACAATTTATATTGTCATTGATGGCTGAGAGGCTACATACACAAAAAACAAGGCTGTAGTTTATGTTTGAGTATCGGTTTCAGTGTATAAGTCCGAAAATTGACCATCTGCCTGTATTTCTTTACCTTGAACTGTTTTACTTAGTGAAAAACGAAGGATCAAACTTATTAGGTGTACTATTTCCAGCACAAACAGATGTCTGAAAGTATTCCAATGTATGTTTCTTGAGCTCTGAAGGTGACATTGTTGCTGCTAAAATCACAATTACGAAATGGACAGTGAACCCTCTGATGGTTTTTCAAATGTGTTCCTAAATCTGGTAAAAATGTTGGCTGAGAACAAATATTCACAAAAATTAGCAAAAGAATTATGTGGCATTGAACATGGTTGTCAGGCTAAATAAAGAGGCTTACCAGGCATGGTTGGCCTGCATGTCTCGTTAAGAAGCAGATAAGTCCTGTTTGCTGGTGGGCCACTGGGAACAAAAGCTTTGGTGTGGGAGCAATTGGGAGATGCTAGAAAGAGGGACCCTCAGACTGTATTCAGTAGGGGTAGAGATCTACTGACTTGGACTGGATGTACTTTGGGTATCTCCTACACCGAACAAAACAAGTTTTGGAGTGAGGCTTTTCCTAATTCTTCAGCCTCTACTTTCAGGAGGAGGCAGAGGCTGAAGAATTAGGAAAAGCCTTACTCATGTCAAAGGGAAAGGTCTGTAAAGTAACAGGCCGGTGCCAGGATTGTCAGTTGGTCCCTGTTCCTGTTTTTCTTGGACAGAATTCCAAGGTACAGCAGTGATGAGTTTTTCTGGTTTGGGGACTTCAGAATTGCTACTTTTTGCAGATCATGATGTTTCCTTAATCAGACCATGACCGTGCACATGGGTGGTTTGTGGCAGCCAACAGTAAAACAGCTGGGATGAAAGTCAGCATCTCTGAGTCTGAAGCCATGGTTCTCTGCCAGAAAATGATAGATTATTCCCTTTGGGTAAGGACTTTGTTGCTGCCCCAAGAAAATTCATTTAGTACAGTACTAGTACAGCGTCAGCAGCAAAGTGGGTGTTGTACCACTGTAGAGAGGAGAAAGATAAGCCAAAGGCAAAGCTTTTATTTTACTAGTCAATCTACCTTCTAAGTCTCACCTATGGTTCAGCAGAGCTTGTGGTTGTTCTCTCCATAGGGTGACTGAGCTCAGCCTTAGAGAAAGGGTGCAGAGTTTGGACTTCTGGACATCATCTCAGACTAGATCTGCTGCTGCTTCCTGTTGAAAGGAGCCAGATGAAGTGGTTCAGGCATCTGAATAGGATGCATCATAAGCACCTTCCTGGGCAATTGCAGGTTTTTAGGCCCTATTCAACTCATAGAAGGCCAAATTATACTGAAGGTATAATATACTTTATGTTACCTAGCCTGGAAATGTCTCCCCCAGGGGAGCTGGAAAAAGGTGTGAGAGGGAAGTCTTGACTGCCCTACTGAATCTACTGCCCCCATGGCCCGACCCCAGACAAGTGGCTAATAAAGGATTAAATGAATGGATGGGCAATTACAAAGATAAAAAAAAAATCACATTTCTCAGGTTAAACTCTGCAGTTAATACAGATTTTCACTAGCGTAATTATTATATTATTAGGTATTCACCGTTTACAATATGATTCTTGCAAAAGACTTTATCACGCTTAAGCAGCTTTTTATTGATATTAAATTGCAGAATTATATGACTACAGAAATAACTGCAGGCTGATTTATCCATTGTGCCAAAATTGTGGGAGGTGGGGTAAGAACTTTTTAAAAAAATCACACTTACTTAATGAAGAATTTTAAGGAAAATATTTAGCACTTTGTGCTTTGTAACACCATTGTGACAAAAAAAAACCATGCACAAAATATTTTCTAGCAGTGTGCCATACTGTACTTACTGCTACATTGAAAAGAAAAATTTTTTTCTCAAAACTGCAAAAAGAGTGCCATTTTTCTGTAAACATTTTCATATTAATAAACAACATGTAACTCAGCCAGTGTCATGATTTTTATCCTCTTCCCGAATTTGTTCTACTGGAGAACACAGCGCAAGACTGATGGAGTGTGAAGAAGAAGGGGAGAGAGAGAGAGAGAGAGAGAGAGAGAGAGAGAATAGCAACTGGGGTCAATCATTAGTAATCAGATTTGCTCTTGCCTTTCTGCTGGCAGGGTGAGAAGTTCACTCAGTTCCCAGTGACAACTCCAAGAGCTACCCTGTATGTATACATGTACAGTGGTGTGAAAAACTATTTGCCCCCTTCCTGATTTCTTATTCTTTTGCATGTTTGTCACACAAAATGTT
>JAOVVA010000026.1:22050558-22068350 GCA_028565275.1 Leiocassis micropogon | reverse complement strand
GAAACATTAAAGTGTGACAAACATGCAAAAGAATAAGAAATCAGGAAGGGGGCAAATAGTTTTTCACACCACTGTATGTATGGAGGGGGTGTTTTCCATTATTACAGAAATGTACATTCTTGCCACTCATCATACTTATCAAACTATAAATCGTTGATACTATAGCTAAATAACTCCATTTTGTGACCACAAACCTGCAAGCGTCAGACCATGTTCTGTCTTTAATAGCAGAATCATTGAGCAGTTGTCCACTGTGGTTTCTATTGTTTGTCAGAGAAATTCTTTTTAATCATACAAGAGGAGTTCAGAGATTCAGCTTGAACATAAAGTAGGTAAAACTTTTGCATTAGTCTGTAACGAACAACTAAAAAACAACTTTAGTCTTGATTTCTGTCTTTACTTTAGATATATTGTACTGCATATCTGAATGACTTGTTATAAATATATTAAATGTCGTATATATTTTCTTCAAAGGACATGTAAACCTTTTGCACTGCACAGTATATAAAAAAAGCCAAATCGAGTTTATGATAGTACAGTACATGAATCCCCTCCGCTATGATTGCATACAGCCCGTTTTTTAATAATTAGTGGTTTAAGAATAAATAGCTTTTTATGCATGAACTTCAGTTGTAATAAATTAAGCTGATTTCAATCTGAGACCAAGCCTAATAGAAATTCATCCAGATTCGAAAGCAAAATGGTGTACAAAATCCTCTTTTAGATTTCACTACTCTTCTGTACTTAAAAGAAAGAAAAAAAAAACATTTGAAAGGACATGATTTAAGACTCAAACCCCAGGGGAGGTGACTGAAAACAATAAATGCTACTACTTCCATGTGCAAATAATTAATTATATGCAACACTCATGGAAATGGAAAATCTGCATCAATCTGCAACAGCGTCGATTACCACTAAGGAAACATAACCAGCATTCACTCTGTAGCAATATATTAAATCTGTGGTTCATTTCGGATATTGGTTTTAATCAGAAATACACCCCTCAGTATCAATTTAGGATTTAAGAGTAAGAGCTCAGGTTGGTTGGTTATGAACAGTATGTTAAAAAAATGTTTTTTTTTGCCCAAAAATGGTCTATTGAATTGAATAGATATACTGTATGTTCATAGAAAAAGGCTGACTATATCAGGGTGTTTATTTAACTACCAGGACTCAGTGGTGGCCATTTAATCTGGCTAACTTGAGAGATATTAAATGTCTTGTTCAGACATTTAAATCATCACTTCATTTTTTTATGTAGCACAAACAATCTTGCATAGCTAGCCGTTGATTAAATTAAGCTTCTATTGTTTGTCTTTATTACATTCATTTAAATCAAACAATAGTGACAGAACCACTTGATCTCACATAAATCAAAGGATTTGGACCTTCTCTTCTTTCCTCCTCAGTTGAAATCCATGTTATGAGTGGGAAAACCGGGCTAGTTAAATGAACTTTTATACAGTATTTTTAACAAATTCCAGTTAACTATCTGGCTGCACAGAGTGACATGTGTGTAACAAGCATGTATCTCACTCACTCACTCACTCACTCACTCATCGTTTATACACCTTTATTCTGTGTACAGGGTCATGGGGGGCGTGGAGCCTATCCCAGAAGACTTAGGGCATGAGACAGAGTACACCCTGGACAGGGTGCCAATCCATCGCAAGGCACACAGACACACATTTACTCATTCACACACTATGGGCACTATGACTATTTGTCAATTAGACCAATTCGCATGTCTTTGGACTGTGGGAGGAAACCAGAGCCCCAAGACGAAACCCAACCACTACGCCACTGTGCTGCCTTAGTTCTGTCTTTATATTTAAAAAGAAAAAAGAAAAATAGGGTACAGTATATTGTACAGTTTAGGCATCTCTCTAGAAAAATAATTAGTAGGCATGAGTGAGTGAGTTATTAATTTATTCTCGCAGCAAAGAATTTGTTATATAGCTAGTTTTAATCTGTCCTCATAAACAAATAAACAAACAAAAAAAACATTTTGATCTGTCAGTAAGACTGTACATGTTGTCATAGATGTTAGTGGGAAATCCAAAAGTAAGAGTAAAAATGGTTTCACGGCAAAAGAAGAAAACATTTTTTTGCCATAAATATTGATCAAGTTCATGTTAGAATTATCTTTTTGTTTTGAATTAACTTTATTTCTCTCTTAATATGTAATAAGTTGATGTTAAACTTTCTTTATAATCTGCGAAATTGACCTGCACAGCACTTTGGAAAGATGCACTGGATCTCTAATCATTCCTGACTGATGGCTAGCTCTGGAGCACAACCACTGCACTAACACTGCCTGGGGCAAATCAACGGGTATGTCATCATTCTGCCATCCGTGGGTAAAAAAGTTCACAAACTCCCCTGAGAATGAGTGTGTGTGTGTGAGAGAGAGAGAGCGAGAGAGAGAGAGAGAGAGAGAACTTTCAGACAAAAAGGGAAACGACTGTGTGATAACTTTGCAATTAATCCACCGTATCCTTAAAATATTATATGAGCATATGATTATATGATTATTATATCAGATATGAGCAGGATTGCATTGTTTCACAGTTTTTTTTTTTTTTTACATGGATGTAATAAAAATCACAAAATATTTACTACTGTACTTTCACTAATAAATTACTCTAGTTTTTTTTAATAGTTTTTAGGTAGTGAGGCGTTTTAATTGTTTATTTTACTTGTACCTAGGAAAAAAATGCTTAATGTCGCCATGTGTGTCAGCAGTCTCAAGTCTAAAAGTCACTTTCTTTGTGAAATAAAGAAAGCTTAAATGAACCGTTACTCAGCTTTCCAACTTGCTGATTGATGACTAGTTTGATGCAAGTCGGGATCCAATTAACTGATTGAGGTCGGCTTTCTGAGGATTAATATAAACAAACTGTACCCCTTTTTCTTCCCTCTGTAGGGACCATAAACTAATACAGGTGAAGTTCTAACTGCCGTTTCCGGTCCGATTCTTCCGCTTTTGCATTTTGTGTCTCTTCTTGCTAATGATCCGAAATCGACCCTCCTGACCTTGCCGATAGGAGTGAAAGCATGAGGTAAACAGACACCGGTGTCTGCAGGCGCTTCCATTCATTTGCTGGATGGAGGCAGGATGGAGGGGAAGAGAATGATGGATATGGGAGAAAGGAGACAAGACGACTTCCATCTGCTTGCAGTTCTGCCTAACCTCAGATTGTTATTGCCTTTTAGACAGGGACAGGCACATGGACATTCATAGCAGCTCCTCATTTGCTCTTTCAGTAACTTAGAAGAAACATTGTGTATGCATGCTTACTAACTTTTTATCCACTCACTTCCAGATTCTCTACCAAAATACAAATAAGTTAATGAGGAGACTGAAAGCAGAATGACTTATTTGAGTAAGATGAACTCCGGTACTTCTCAGACTAATCTCACCCGATTTCTAACCTAACAAGTTTTAAACATTTACAGCATTTGGCAGGAGCCCTTTCTTTCATTTTCATCTCATTATTCATCTGAGCAGCTGAGGGTTAAGAGACTTGCTCAAGGGCTCAACAGTGGCACCTGGGTGATGACACAGCATTAGACTACATTGTTATTTATCCATAGGGATGAACAAAATCACATATTTTACATACATGATTTGCACATGTGACTATGGGAGTAATATGCAACTGTATTTGTAAAACATGCAACGGTGCTTCACACTATGCTATTCTGAGCTCAATTAAGCACACATGACATTATGTGAGAAGTAAAACATGGAATAAAACATATGAAAATTGTTCTCTCAATGTTTTAATTATGTGCGAAAATTGCCACGAAAGACAACATTTCATGTCGACATGAATCCACTGTGTACGTTCCACTTAATTATATACAGACTGCAGACAGATCTGCATAGGAAAATAATTTTTCAAAAGTATAATTTACAGCAAACACCCTTTAATTTTGCACCACTTGTGTATACACTGAATAAAGGCTGTTGAACTTTTTTTAATGTACAGAATGCACAGAATATTTAATTTCTCAGGGCAATGATTGTCCTGAACAATTTCTAGTAGACTCCTGACTGCAGCTAACCTCATAACAAAGTAAAAGTGTGTGTATAATTGTTACACATGCATAGAGTTTCAATAATGTTTCCATAAAACAATTATACATATATATATATATATATATATATATATATATTATACATAATAAGTATAAATATAATGGTTTTTGTCTTAACTGCAATATATATAAATACATGGTCCATTCATATATTACATTATATTTTACAATATATTGCCATATATTTTTTATCCGTAAGGGTAAAGAAGCTAAATTATCTGGCAATAGAGCAAGACATTTTTCACTTGTAATTTTAATAACATTTGATGAGAAATTAGAAAAGCTTAATAATCTTGTAAATGGTTTGTTGTAAACTTATACTGTGTTAAGAAATTGTACATATGTTTGTCTAGATTCAAGAATATTTCACTCGCTAAGATGTCATTTTTTTCCATTGGGTAATTTTGCTTTAATGCTAAGTGAGGGTAACTTGTATCTTGATTCTTGACCTACAGTAGGTTCAACAGCTTTAGTTATTTTCTTATTGATGATTTTACTGTACCACTGTTCATTGTTCATATCATCCCACCAAAGTATTACTGCTCTGGAAGCTTAGAAAAAGCTGCCATGGGCTCACAGTGGCATTTATAAGGAGGTGAAAAACTTTCTGAATGAGACACTATCGATCGTTGCATTTGACAAAGAACCTGGAAAAAAAAAGTACAATTGAAGAACCCATTATATTGCCAGATATAATTAATTTTTGTATAAAAATAAGTGATAAGTGATTCTCAAGCCCTACAACAAGTTCACTAAAACTGAAAAGCTAAAGTTTGGAAAAACAAAATCGAGGTTCAATGCACCTGTGTCCACTTAGGGTCAGAATAAAACCTAATTTGGTCTTCTGGTGCTGTTGAATACCTGAATATCTTTTTCAAGGATCAAAATTCGATGCATTCTAAGATGCTATTCTGCTAAACATGTTTGTAATACGTAGTGATTTGAGTTTCTATAGTCATCCTGTTACCATTTTTTCTCTGACCTTTTATACCAGCAAGCATTGCAGAACTGATACTCATTGCACGGTTATTCGTTTTCGCACCATTTTGTGTAAACTCTTGCGATTGTTATGTCTTTGAAGATCAGCGGTTTCTGAAAGACTCAAAGCAGCCCGTCTGGCATTACCAACAATAGCATGGTCAAAGTTATTTGATGTGAATATTAAGTCAGGTTCTTGACCTATAACTGTATTTTAAGCATTATGCTGCATCCATGTGATTGGTTGGATGAATAATTGCATGAATAAGCAGGTGGTCCTAATAAACAGACCAAAGAGGGAAACTGTAATAAAAATTTTAATAATGGTGGAATGCGGGTTCCACTACTGAAACAAAGTAAAATAAATAAATTGGAAAATAGACCATCTGGCTATACTTTCCAGACCCCACTTTAAGAACTACCACTATAGGATGCCTCTTGCTTCGGGAGATGCCTGTCTTTTACATAAGTACTAAGTAAGATCACAGGAAATCTCTGCAACTGAAAAGCACTGGGGACTTTCTGACCACACATTAAGACAACCAGTCACAGGCCAAGGGTCACCCAACCATGAAGGAAGTGTCATAGGGCAATTACCCTCCGTAATTGCTTTGATTCCTTTTTCCTACGGTTTTGCATAGAAACATTTTCATTCCATACCCCAGGACTCGAAAAGCTCATAAACAATTTCACAGCACGCATTCTGAGCATGAAAGTGAAAAAAGCATGGTTTAGCTTATCAAAGGGATCTATACATTGGTGCATACTACACATGCATGGGATTACAGTCAAGATGTTCTACACATGTAGAGTGCATGTGAAGTGCACTGCACATACTGTACTGTACCCAATGAGTTCCTTTCAAGAGCTCATACATGATCATACAAAGTGAATAAAGAGTGATGATGGGGAAGGTTTTTAAAAAAAATCAGCATTATGTCAGATGACTGGTTTTCATCTTACTAATGTGACAATTTTATGTGCACCATATTTGCACTCATTTGAGCAAAATAGTCTGTCAGCTGTCTTCTGGAATAAATGTCCTTCAGACAAAATGTTCTGGTTTCAAAAATGGCCCGGCACCCAATTTCACACTGCCTTCACTAACCATAAATGCTATTAGATCAACCAAAACGAGTTAAGCTGATGTTGCATCACTGCATGCACCCTTGCTGTGACCTCCTGTGTCACTGTGTGAGGGTTGAGATCGCTTGTGGTTGCCAGAGTTTGGCCCCACATTAACTAAATGAAGCATCTTTGATTGGGTTAGGGCACTTTATCGGAGTGCCATATGGGCTCGATGACCTGAACGTAATGCTATGTAATGTTATAGGAGCAGTGCTCAGGTGTTTCTATGTAAGATGTACCTAAGTGTTTCCTTGAACAAGCACACCAAATATCAAGAGAGGTCAAAAGTAGAGAGACCATGGACGCATATAAACACCGTTTCTCTGAAAATAGACCTCCATTAGTAAGGTAATATAATATGGTGCCTTCAGATTTTTATGATGTCGTGCTAAAACACTACAGGACTATGGTTTATGACAGTTAGATATTTTTACCGAGCGAACCACCTCCCGACACACGACAGTGTTCTAGCTTCACGGCATCCTAATCCGAGGCTACATGCGCACATGCTCACTGAAACTGCTCAGACTGGAAAAAGACTTGGGGTTATTTATCTAATCTTTAACTGTTTATCTAGTTACAGTGGGTCTGTGCTCACTAGAGCCTCAGATTCCAAGTCTTGGGTGACAAGATTAGAACCTGATGTGGGCTTTTGCTGTTGTTCTGCCTTAGGATTTATTGTGTTGTGTGCTCTGAAACGCTTTCCTGCCCACCCCATTTGAAACGCGTGCATCAGTTTGAACATTGCTCTCTCATTTATAAGCCCTGTTCCAGCTGTTGAACTGTGGTTCTTTGGATGTTTTTAGTTTTTTACACCATTCTGTATAACATGTAGTGTCTTGTGGTATCAAGTCACCAAGATTTACCTTTTTTTTCCATTCTAATGTGCGATGTCAATTTTAACTGCTCTTATTCCCCTGTATCTGCATGATTTTGTACATTGAGCTGCTGCCATGTGACTGGCTGATTAGAGAAGTGCACGAAGACGCAAACGTAAAGTTGTTTCCTTTAAAGCGGCTTGTGAAATATTACGTAACATTAATATGATCATAATTAGACAAAAGATACTTTTTCATCCATTTACTTTACTGTTAATCTTACTGTTTGTTACCGTGCTGTATAAAGTTCTTCCTTAATCCAAAAGGAGGATTCATGGGTAATGTTATCTGTATTACTTATATTAATACAAACACCATCCATCATTCCATCTAGGAGCCTCTGTAGTTCCACTAGGGACCGTGGAGGCCAATACTGACCATTGTACTATATTTATTCCCATTTTATGACCGTGGTAGGACATTCACACACTTTGGAAAACAATTTGGGAACACAAATTAGCCTAAGCTGCATGTCTTTGAACTGTGGAAGGAAGCCGCAGCACCTGGAGGAAACCCACCAATCACAGGGAGAACATGCAAACTCAACTCACACCCTGAGGTGGGAATCGAACCCGGACCCTGGAGGTGCATGGTGACAGTGCTTACCACTAAGCCACAGTGTCGCCTGATACAAACACAGCCATTCTCAAGTAAAACTAAAATCAACCCGAGGCACACCAAATGTCCAGAAAGGTCAAAATGAGAGGCTATGATTTTACAAACCATGTTTCTAAAAAAGTACCCCAATGCAATAAGGTGCAGAGTTTGAAGATCTTATGCTAATTCATACATAAAAATGTTTATATTTTTACACAACTAATATCCACCCCAAATATAGACACAAGTGGAAATCATTTGAGTTCTCATGCTGTATATAATTATGAAAAAATTATATAATATAACATATGATTAATAATTAATCCTTGATCCACTGAAACAGGTGTGTATAGAGCAGAGGGTGAGAGTGTATGGGGTCTCCGGGACTGAGACTAAGAACCACAGACACCAACAAGATTTTATCATTACTGTTAGAGTAAAAACATCTGGTCACCATCACTATAAACCATGTCATACTCGTCCAGCTCATAAAAATGTACATTGTATATCTTGTTGTGCATGGCATGTTTATTTGCTTTCTTTTTTCCTGTGAAAGAATTTTTCTCATGTGATTTATTTAACAATATCATTTATATTTTGGAGTGTCCCGTAAAATAAACCTCTGTCTAACCTCAGATAACCCCCCCGTGGCCACAGCCTGAGCATCCAAACAGCTGTCAAACACACATCATTATTTTGTAAAGGGACGTGATTGTGAACGCTAGCATCTGCCCTTGTTTATTATCAGATCAAACCCTGCTATCCCGGAGCACAACATTCTGTTTACACATTTCTAAGCGGAAAGTCGTGAACTCGTGCCTGAGCTGCCCGCACTGAGACTGACACCTGAGCAGAGCACCAATAGCGCAGATCCAGTGCACGCCTGCAGGCTTCTTCTCTCACAGATGTATTATTGAAGCAGACAACATATTTATTTGCATTGTCACATGATAAACAGGGTGTTTTTTTAAGAGAGACTGGTGCGTTGGCAGAGCCTTGACCAGCATATGGTGTTCCTGGCTATCATTTATTATAAACAAAGAATGATGAGAAGGTTTGCTTCCATTCGCCAAGTGGTTCAATCTAGTGTAAAATAAATTGCACCTTGTGGTAAATAAATATTCTGAAAAGGAAATAAAACACATATACAAGCACACATTTTGTTATGAACAAAAATTGTCCTAAAAAAAAACATCTCAGGCAACATTTTTTTAAAATATATTTTTTAACATAAAATTAAATTGACATAGCCTGTACCAAAAGGAATGCAAACCTGTGCATAACTTTTTTTTTTATAAACTGACATAGGTCATTCAAATTGCACATGTTGAAAGAGTACCAATACTTTATTTTAGTACTTTATGCAAAGGTACTACTCAAAAGTCTCCATCACAAGCAAAGTTCAGTATTTGTTTCATCGCTTGTGATGGAGACTAGACTATGATGAGTAATACATTTGTATGTAGGAGAAGAGTTATTCTACACACAAGTGCAACAACCTTATACAATATATATCTGCTAATAAAAAAAAAAAATTCACTCATCCTCCAAGTGTGCCATTTTGATATTTATGTACATGAGCTACTGCTGAAACAGCCTGTTAGAGAACAGCATCAACTGGGGGAGGGATCTTCTTATATTAGGTCACAATAAGGGAAAAATATAAATGGCTTGTTTATGGAAAATACAAAAAACATATCTGAAAAATGGACAAAAGCATAGACCTCTGTTTGCTTGTATACACACACACACACCAGGGACCCATCTGAATGTATAAAAATGACTAAAAAGATACATTTTGCATAATAGCTCCCCTTAAAAGTTCAAAATGTTGTACACCCTGAGCTGCTTTACTGCTCAATATGGTTGTAAGAAGAGGTTATTTTAGATACCATAGCCTGCCCATGAGCTCTAACCTTTTGACCCTTCTCGAAAATCCCATGGGATCTGGAGTTTCTGAAATACCAGTGTACTAAAACCAGCCCAAATTGCACAAACAACCGTGTCATAATCACACATCAGAGTCACTCAGATCCCAGTTTTGCCTTTTCAAAATTCATTGAACTTATTGACCTGTATGTATCTGCCATGCACTGTACTGCTGCCCCATGACCAGACATCGCTGTTCATCATACAGCCACAAATAGATTATTTATTTATTTATTTATTTATGTATTTATTTTTCATAAAATTTAATAAATCAATTAAAAGCGAAGAAAAACTTGTTGGAAAGACTTCTTTGTGTTCGAGTACTTTTAGCACAAGTAGATCAGTTTTCTCGTGGGTTACTTTAACTTTTCCTTGAGTCATTTCCTAGAAAGGTATCTTCTTTTTTTTTACTTAAGTATGACTTAATACAACACTAGCTAATAGAGACAGACTGAAAGAAACAGATCGATACATCTAGAAGACCATAGAGATGTTCATACAACCTGCACATTTATCAGCATGTGTTGGCATATACAACCTGTTTTTTTTTTTCTTATAGGCAAGGTATTACAGGAAATGTGCCGGCATATGCCCTCCATGCCCTTAATCATTTGTTTATCTACCATGACCCAGACTCACTCACTACTAACTCACCGTCTCTCTCTTTGCTCATCAGCATGTGGAATGATAGTTACGAGAAATCCCTGCTTTTGTCCACAGTCCACATTAATCATTCTTTAAGATGATACCCCACTCCCAGTAAGCTTATAGACCTGCACGGAGTGGTGTTTCCTTAAAAGCCCCTTATGAAAAATCAACTTTTATTAGATTACTGCCAGGCTGGGATGATGGGGAGCACTGGACTAAGCACGTACTGTTCACACTGCATCATACTCTGTCTCAATCACAGTCCTGGGGAGCCCATGCTTCATACATTTTAGTATTTTTCCTGCTACAGAGCATCCTAATTATTTCCCCAAATGCCTGAATCATTAGCTGGTGATTTGTGGGAAGAGATAGCTGTAAAAAAAAAAAAAAGAGCAAGCAAACTTTCTTTCAGAAGACCCACAACCCTAGCCGGTTGTTTTGTTGTTGTTGTTGTTGTTGTTTTTAAATGACGCCTCAAAAAACTATTTACATGCTTGCAGGTGAGGAGATAATGTAAATGTATTACTCAACTAAATTAAATATGTATGAGTATTTTAATACTTTTAATATATTTAAAATAGAATATGTTATTCAAATAATGTTTTTATACATATGATCAGGATTACTGTTGTACTTTGTTATAGAAATACATGTAATGTGGACTGACCTAAAGCACATGAACAAAAATCACATAACCTTATATTTTTTTCTGCTCAATGTTTTGGTAAAGCACATTTTGAATCACTGTACAATATTGAAAAATGATGTTGAAATTAACCTGATTGAGTCTATGCACCATTACCAATTAGTTGAGGAAGGCTATGCTAAAGATTTTTACTATATGATACTGTCTTTAAATAAAATGCATTGTAATTGCTTCATACTGTAATATATACAGTAATACAGTAAAAAATAAAGTGGACCTAATGCTCAAAAAAATTTTTTGCTGTTGCACCCCCACACAAAGGCTAGCAATGATATGTGACATGTTTTATTTATTTTTTGTATTTGTAAATATTTTGTTACTTTTACCATAAAGTGGCATCTCAACCATTTGGAAGATGCCTATACTGGAGCTACAGTAAAAAAAAAATGCATAAATAAATAAACACTAATTATTATAATTACTGCCCTTCAATTAATTGGTATCATGGTTACCATTTATTAAAAAAAAAAAAAAGTTTATTAACAATCCAAAAATCAAAATGAAGCGTTTAAGGAAAAGAAAGTGACAGATAATAGACAGATAAGTGAGAATGGGTTAATGTCTGGACTGGATAAGGTTATAAATTTGAATGTATACTAATTTTCTATTACAGCAGATCTGACAATATTTTTTTTCACTAAATCCCATCCCAGATTGATACATTTATACATTAATTAATTAATTAATGAAATTAATTAATTTATTTATTTTCTCTACAGTAACAGACTCCACAGAGACTTCTATGGCAGACACTGAATAATCTAAGGCTGTGTTATGGTAATGTTTAAAATATTAATTGTATGTTTTTGTGCAAAAACATAATGAAAATAATCTAATCATAGTGGGTTTTGCTATAAGGCAAATGCAACCTTAAACAAACAACACATAACTTTTTCACTGTGCAATTATTAATCTTTTTAAACAAAAATTAAGCCAAAAAAAAAGAAGCATGCGGGCATTATTAAGTACCCCCTTACTGCTATAACAGGATTTATGTGGGTTAGTTGCAGCCAGGTGCTGCTAATCCTCAGCCCTTGAATAATAACCCTTAAGTGTCTTATGCCTTTCTGAAGACCTGTAGTGATTCAGCGCTCTTCTTAAATTTGTGTAAATTAACGATTCAAATCATTCCCAATATTGTAGCTAACACAGTTCAACTTATTTACATAAAGCACAAACTGGGCTTTCATAATGTGGCTAATGTAAACATGTTCACTTCATGTGCAACTTTTAAACTTATGTCAAAATACACATACACGAAAATAAAATTTTAAACTCTAGCAGAAAAACTGTGAAAATGGAAAATAAACAAACCTGGCAGATTGTTTTGAACACAGAACTGAGTTCAGGAAAATCTTGGATGTGTGCCTATAGCAAAACAACTACTGTAAATTATAAGACTCAGAAAGACCTTTGATTTGGGGTAGAGTGCTTGGAGTAAGGTCAGGAATGTTGGATGATGTGACAATAACTCCCAGCCAGGTTCTTATAATGTGCAAGTATGTTTGTGAATGATTGTGTATACAGTTTGCACAGACATATTTGTCTTTTCCGCAAGTTGGCAACATGTCTTCAATCAATCAGGGGAACGGCTGTAGTGGGCTCTGGGCCACCTTGGACAGTCTTCTTTAAAATGTTTGCTCCATTCAATGTTTTACTGCAGCTACTGTAAGTGTCTCATCACCGTACTGTGTCTTCTATAAATCTCAATCGGTTTTACACCTTCATTCACCAGAACTTTTAGAACAGGTCCCAATCTGTAATGCAAATTAATGTGTAATGTGGGAGGTAAAAACACCTTGGGATATGCAGTTACTGTAAAAAAATTTTTTTTTTCTGACGTGTTTTATTCCTAATTTAAAGCTAATATCCAGCTACCCCAAACTAACAACTAAGTAACAACCCCTCACCTTTCTCATGCCGCTGTTTATAAAACTTCCATGTTGTGGCAGGCTTGGTGAAGATGAGTAAAGGGCCTACAGACTTGTGAAGAGTTGACAAGCAGATGAGCTGCACACACAAATAAAAAGTGTTCAGTAGGGAGAGAAGCTCTATTAACCCTGGCCTTCATGGGTCATCTTTGTTTGAACCTCGAATGGATCATCATGTCTCTCTCTCCCTTGTGTGCCCATATGTTTTTGATCCATTAAGGCTTCCATCACATCACCTAGCCACATTACTTACAGTCAGAGCTAATGGATGCTCCATTCTGGTCACCGAGGGTGCAGTTTGTGGGCTTTCAGAGACATGTTCCCGCTAATACTGAAGTCAGAGAAGCACAGTGAGCATTTACCAGTGACAGTTCTACCAAAATAAGAAGGTTCTTTACCAAATAGCCTATGTGCGTTAAAGTAACAGTGTTTGTTGTAGACACTGCTGCCTGCGCTAAGGACATTTTATGACATCATAATGTAAGGATAGCTGGCATTTGCAACCCGATCTCTCATAGGAACTCTAACAAGTGAGAGCATATTCATTGGATTTCATATAATTGAAGTCCATTAACCTGCCCCAAGCCCGATCCTTAAGTTCCCCCGAGGTTTTTCTTCATTCATTCATCGTCAGTAACCTCTTTATCCTGGTCAGTGTCGTGGTAGGTCTGGAGCCTATCTCAGGAACACTGGAAACAAGACAGGGACACACCCATTTTGTTGTAGAATATCGCACAAGCAGAATTACGCATTCACACCTAAAGGCAATTTAGACTAATAAGTCTATCTGTTTAAATGTCTTGGACGATGAGTGGAAACTAGAGAACCCAGAAGATTCAAGATTCAGGGTCAAACCCATGACCCTGGAGCAGCTTCTTCAGAATCCTACTACCATCCAAAAACACGAAGGTGGGTGGATAAGGGATGCCACTATGCCCCAATGCGTATTGCATGGTGTATTAAAACAGACTGGTACAGAATCTCCTTCAGGGTGTATTCGCAACCCTGACCAGCAACCCTGACCAGGTTAGAGTCCCAGGAGATGATTTTATGTCCATTTTTGGATCCGGCCACTGTTAATGAAAGCGAAAGTGTAAATTGTCCCGCACTGTTTTATTTCTTTATTTCTTTATTTATATTTTAAGTATTTCATTAGTTTCCTGGGCATTACAATTTATTAAACTTTTTTTTAATGTACATTTCATAAGTATTTTCACGAGTTAAAAATTTCACTGCTTTGCCAAAAAAAAAGAAAAGAAAAAAAAGACTCCAACATTCTGTTCTGTTCTGTCTTTAACTGTGATTGCAACTTGGTGGCCCATTCATGTATGAAAATGATTTCTGTGTGAAATTGAAGATCTGATACATTTCCCCTACTGCACTCTATTGGCCATTGTGCAAAACTAACCTAACCTACCTGACTTGATATGCCAGAACATGTGTACAGTATATGATCATTTGTATAATATTATATTTATATAATATGTTACCAATTAACCTAAGAATGAACAGAACACTGACTTATGTAGCTTTCAACAACATTTGAGTATTTTCACATCTCTGCTTTCAAACAGATATTTTTTTTTTTGTATGTCAAATTAACAATATGTGAATTTGTTTTAGTTTTTTAAGTGTGAGGAAATATTTTTCCGTCAAATATCTGGTGTTTTTTCTTTGCACTTATTCTGTTAGTTTGATCGTGTGTGTTCATGGTGAAAGCTGTACTCTGATTGACGGCTTTGCTTTCTTTTGTTTTTCAAACACTTCCTATTGCACATGGGTACAATCTGACACCTCTGAAAACAATGGCCTTTGAGGATTTTCGCACCATTTCGGGTCAAATTTCTGACTTTTATCTACAAAGCACATGGACAACGGAAAGGATTTGAAATGGTAAGAAAACCCAAGCAGTATTAATAAGCCGTTTTAGTTTTAATAAACATTTGAAAATATTTGGGTTTTTCATGCCTTTTTGACATTTATACATCTGGTGCTGGATTGGTATTTGGTATTTAGTTGCTGTTTTAGTTTAGAGACTTACAAGTGTCAGTAAGAGGTTGGGTTTTGAACTCTCATGGATCACGACTCGGGATAATTAATCACACTTCCGAACTGCTTTGAAAATCACTTTTACATTGTGTGATTACAGGAATCTTACAGGAGTTCTATACCAGATTGTGTGATGATTAGTTTGTTTGTCCATGAAGATCCTCTCGTGATATACAGTACCTGCGATCGAACAAAATTACTACACTTTTATAACCAATCAGCTCAATCGGATCTTGTTCAATTAGGAATATTGTTTTTAAAGGTTTTTTTTTAGTTATTATATTACTCAGGTGTCCCACAATATGTTTCCTTCTTTTTGCATTATAATTTTTCAAAAATTCTGACCCTGGCCGGTTAAGGCATGAGAGCATGTCACATTATGCTGTGAAACTGTTGGTCTCAGCTTGTGACTTTATTGTGATCATCTTTATCCTTGACAGCTGAAATCATATGTATAAAGCATGCAATGACAAATAAAAATCAATATGTGAGATAATTCATTTTAGAGGTCTGCTCTAGGCTGTTACATGCAAGAAACAAACATCAAACAGAAATGGAGGCACCAAATGTGACCACAGACATTCGACACACACAGCAGTATGGCAGCTGCATGGAACAATTATGAATGAGAGACCGAAGTGTGATCTTGACGCTGTAACAGGTTAGCTGTGAGTCTCTGCTGTGTTATGATGAACAGAAGCTGTCGCAGCCCAGCCATGAAAGCGTGATTCACCTGTGCTCCAGGACGGGCGCCAAGCCAATACCTTGCCTCATTGCCAATTCTTTACCAGCAGGCATTCTTTACACTTATTACACAGATGAGTCAGAGGCAGAGAAAGTGAGGGAGGGAGAATGCGGGACCAGAAAGAGATCAAACAGGAGGAGGGACAAGGAGGGACACGCAGCATGAGGGGATGAGTCATAAAGGTGCAGCAAGCTAAATGAGGAAAACAGAGGGAAGGAGTGGGGAGAAGGGAAGGTGAGCTGGGAATGAGTGATGGAGAGAGACTGCGGATGGGGAGAAGGAAAGAAAAACAAGAAAGTGAAAGGGACATTGGTATGAGGAATGCAGTACGGAAAAGGTTTTTTAAAAAATGGAAAGAGGGAGAACAGGGTGAGAGAAAGAGAGACAAACTGTCTGCAAAGATAGATAGATAGATAGATAGACAGATAGATAGACAGATAGATAGATAGGGACATGACATGGGGGTAGACAGGGGAGACACATGGAGACACACTGAAGGAGAGACCTAGATACTGAGCAGTGAGAAGGAGATAGAAAGAGTAGGAGAGAGAGAGAGAGAAAGATGGGGACAAAGACACACAGGGAAAGAGAGAGAATGCTGAGAAAAAGAGACTAAAACTTAGTTGAAAGCTGAGAGTGACACAAGACAGAAAGTGAGTTCGAGGTTTAGGCAGATGGAGAAGACAGAGAGAGAGAGGGGGGGGGGGTTTGGAGAAAAAGAAAGAGATACAGAGAGAGTTGAAAGCTTCGAGAGATGCAGAGAGAAAGAGAAAGAAAGAAAGAGAGAGTGTTTAATAAGCTCCAGGCCCTCCTGAGCCACCCTCAAGAGGGGGAGAGCTTGATTTGATTTAGCGGTTTTAATCTTCCTTTAGAAACGAGGACCCTTCTTTTTGTCTCACATCACTTTTAGCAGGCATTTCCTCCAGCCAACACGGGCACTAATCATGTTAAGCACTCGTTGTCACAGACAGGTAGGCAGGAGGAGAAAAGAGAAAGGTTTCTGCACTGTACAGCATAATGGAAAGACAGACAGACACTCAGACTGTGGTGGAGACACACAGAGGGGTCATGGACTCCACCTGTGCACTTTGATCACAGAGCATGGAGAAACTGTTCCATTTAGAGTGCTCATTTCCCTTCCTTTTAAACACACGTGCATTCTTTTGCATACTCCATACTGAGGATGTGTGGCCTTTTTTTTTTTTTTTTCATTTTGAGCGTGCTGAGCGATTGATAGGTCTAATGTGTGTGTGTGTGTGTGCCATGTGTGGCTGCGGTAAGAAAGTGGAATAAAAATGGCCGTCTCAGGCCATGTCCACAAGTAGCCGGGTATTTTTAAAAACAGAGATTTTTCTCTACGGTTTTCGCCTTTCGTTCACACGCAAACGCAGTTTTGGTCATTGAAAACGGAGCTTTTGGAAAAAGTGAAGATTTTCCAAAACTCCGTTTTCAGTGGTGTTGTGTGGACAGGGGGAAACGGAGATTCTGGCTTGTTGTAACGTCACCTTGTACCGATGATGTAATTGTCTGTGTGCTCGTCTCCTTGATTTGACGTCAGCTTTGTTTATGAGGATATTTTGTGCAATGGTGGACTTACGTACAGTAAACTAGTGATTGTGTTAACGTTGCATACTGGACTTTTTACATGTGTGTACATACACACGCAGTTACTCACACATTATGTTAATGAACAGAGGTGTCTGAATGTACTGTACTACTAAGCTCACTGCTGGTACATACTGCACAAAACTCCGACGACACAGACCCCGCAGACAGTGACGGTGGTTTCGGACGAGACTAGTGATGGGTCGTTCATGAACGATTCGTTCTTTTTGAACGATTCTGTAACATGACTCAGAAGAACGAGTTGTCTCGGAGAATGATTCGTTCATTTTCTACTGGGCACGCATGCGCATATGCGGTGCAGTACACAGGAAACAGAATTGAACGGTTCTCCTCAATGACTCTTCTATTCCAAGTCGTTCGTTCTTCTGTCACGTGACTCCCATAGACGCTATGCGATGCAATAGATTCAAAAGAACGAACGACTCAGACTGGAAGATATGAGAGGTGAGCTACTCATTCTGTTTATTATAATA
>JAOVVA010000026.1:22034858-22049753 GCA_028565275.1 Leiocassis micropogon | reverse complement strand
AAAACCCCCAACACCCCCCCCCCCCCACACACACACGTTCACATGCTCCTTTATTCTCATTTATTCCCTTTTTTTTTTACTTTCACTTAGCTTCCCAGAGCGCTGGGACTCAGGGGAGATGAGAGCATTAAAACACCCACACTCTTTCACAAAATCCTCCTCCTCCATTTGCTTAGACTTTATCTTGGTCCAAAGATTCACGCCCGAGCATCCACACACATTCTCTCTAATGACCATACCATAACCACACACACACACACACACACACACACACACAGATGGACACAGCTGCGGCACACAACTCTAACTACTTCAAAATGACATTTGTAAAGCAGCCCAGCTTTATGTGTGTGTGTGTGTGTGTGTGTGTGTTTTGAGTTCACTCAGAGGAAACAAGCAATATCTAGGGATTCAACTCATTTACTGTGTTAATTAGTGTGCAGCGGCTTCACAGCATAACCACCCCTTTTCCCTCAGCTGCTAGCAATCTTGTGTTTGCTTTACAGTTTTTATCCGGCACATACAAAGCATGGTGCCTGAACTGTGTGTGGTGTGTGTGTATCTTAGATGTGACTGACTGATTAGATCCTAAAGTGTCCATGTGTCTTTCGAAAAATAGGCTGCTTTCTTTTAGCTGTTACATTTCCCATGAAAGCATGAACCAGATTTTCATAGTTCCTTTCACCTGATAAATTTATAAGCTGGAAATCTAAACACTCAGTTTTTTTTTATTCTTTATTCTTTAACATTATGGTAACATTTAAGGACCAAGTGAAATAATATATACAGTAATGCGCAAAAATCTTGAGCCACACCTCATTTCCTCCTATTAAATCAAATGAAGTTATATACTGTAGATTAAATTAAAGAAATAGAAACAAATGTTTTACTGTAACACCCTGCAATGATACAATTTAAAACAATTGTAGTTCATGTAATAACCTTAGCAGCAACCTCATTTCCCTTCTTGTCTGTTCCAACCCTCAGCACCAGGATAGTAATCACCAGCCTGATCATTTGTCATCATCTACACCTGTTTCTCCTTAGATTAGATGTTTTATCATTCTTGAATGATTCATAGATCACTGTGTGGCTCAACAAACTAATACAATCCTCTATAGTTGGTCGGGTACAGGGACTGGGTTAAAAGGAAAAGTGTTCAAGACAGTGGTGAGACCAGTGACGCTCTACGGCTTAGAGAGGGAAGACAGGAGGGAGAGCTGGAGGTAGCAGAGATGAAGATGTTGAGGTCCTCTTTGGGAGTGACAAGGATGGATAGGATCAAGAATGAGTCCATCAGAGGGACAACCCATGTAACCCATGTTTGGAGATGAAGTCAGAGAGGCCAGGTTGAGGGGGTTTGGAGGAGAGGAGGAGGAGAGGTTGTGAATATATCGATAGAAGGATGCTAAGGATGGAACTGCCAGGCAGGAGGACTAGAGGAAGACCAAAGAGGAGATTTATGGATGTAGTAGAGAAAGCATGAAGTTATATATATATATATATATATATATAGAGAGAGAGAGAGAGATAGATAGATAGATAGATAGATAGATAGAAAATTGAAGAAAGTCTGCCTCTTTGGAAGCAAAAGATAAAAAAGGAAAAAAACTAACATATATAAAAATATATATATATTCATCTTACTTTTATTTGTAATGAAGAAAATGTTTTAATGTAAAAAAAATCCTTCACTGTCTGTGAAACCCTACAACAAAGGGTTTACCTTGTAACATGTTTTTAAAAAATGTGTATCAGTTCAATAAATGTTAACTATTTGAATACTGTTGTCCACCCTTTCTTTCTCCCAACATATGTTTTAAACAACTGAATAGATAATATGTTTTAAACAATTGAATAGCCTTACATCACTGCTCTTGAAGCACTAACAAAAATGCTGATTTGGCCCAAGTACAGTAGCATATGAGTTTGACACTCATTCAATACAGTAATGTCATTATGTGGCCATTCAATAGCCATTAAAGAAAGATGGTCTGGGGGAAGGGGAGAGGGCGGGTGGTGGTGTTGGAAAGACACTTTGTTCTATACAATAAACTGACATGGTTGCACAAGTTAGTGTGCTCTTGTTTCCAGAAACATTCTTCTTCATTATAGGGGTGTATCGTGACACGATCTGTTGTGATGGAAAAATGCTGGTCCCATGATGGCGTTCTTCAGTTGAGAAGCCTGCAAGATCATCTGCACTTGAATCATACAGTAAGTGACGACCAATAATCCTGACAGCTCCGGATTGTAACAATCGAGACCCATTACAGTATGTGTTATACAGTAACGCAAACATGTTATGAAGGTTAAAAGAGCACTTCATTAGCTTTTAAACAACCACAAAGGCCACAGAAAATGGCAATTTTAGCCAACTTTGGAGATCATTTTCTGCTGTGGAGATCATTATGTTTCAGTTCATCATTTTTAGATTTCCTTAGGTCAGGCGGTTTGTTTATTCTTTAAACATTTTGTGGGAGAATTCATTAATTTATTGATTTGGCAGACGCCCTTATCCAGAGCGGCTTACATTTTTATCTCTTTATAGATCTGAGCAGGGTCCAACAGTGGCAACTTGATGGTGGTGGATTGAACCTTGGAAATTGATTGAACCTAGGACCTTCAAATCAATAGTCCAGTGCCGTAACCACTGAGCTACCCCTGCCTATATTAAGCCTCTATCCATCACATTTTTTTTATTTATTTATTTAGTTTTATACTGAGGCAGCATGGTGGAGTAGTGGTTAGCTCAGTCGCCTTGCACTTGCATTTACCACTTACATTTAATAATTTGGCAAATCTAGAGCGACTTACATTTTATACATTTTTTTAACACATGAGTAATTGAGGTTTAAGCAATTGAGGGTTAAGGGCCTTACTCAAGGGTCCAACAGTGACAACTTGGCGGTGCTGGTGATTGTGTGCATGGAGTTTTTGCTTGTTCTTCATGTGTTTGGTGGGTTTCCTCCCACAGTCCAAAAACATGCCGATTAGGCTGACTGGCGTTCCCAAATTTCCCGTAGTGTGTAAGAGAGTATGTGTGTATAAGTGTGTGCCCTGTGATGGATTGGCAACCCATCCAGGGTGTACCCCGCCTCATGCCCTAAATCTCCTGGGATAGGCTCCAGGCCTCCCGCGAACATGTACAATAAATAAAGCAGTATAGAAGATGAGTGAGTGAGAGTGAGTTTTACTGTATACTGGGAAAATACACACACCCTGATTTAGAAGTAGTTTTTTTTTTAATATCAGCTTTACTTTATTCAAAATATCTTCAGTATTTTCTTATGCTGTACTGCACCACTTACATGGAATATTGGCAAGTAATTAGTTCCTAACTGTTACAGAATGTAATTCTGTAAGGCTTGTTTTTTGACCCTTTACCAATATTTAGGACGGCAAGCTTCACCTCGGGAGTTTCCGATTTTTTTCCGGTTATCAGAGAAGCACGACCATGAACCAGGAACTAAAATTAGCCCTGGATCAAGTTTCTAAGATCCTGATTTCACACACACACACACACACACACACACATCCATACACACACACACACACCTCAACTCAGAAGGAGGCCATGGGCAGGGCACCTGAAATTATTTACACACCACATTTACCCATGACAAGGCTGCCTGATGACTGCCAAGTGACAGTGTTCCGGTATCTATGATTGGAGGAGATTGCAGCTCACAAAATCATAAGCATGATAAAGAGAAACAAGATATAGACTATAGATATGGAGAGAAAGAACCCAAACGAAAAGAGGAAACAGTGAAATTAGTGTAGAGAGTGTTCTGCATGAATCAGCATGGCTATGGGGAATTAGCAGCCCACCTTCTCGCCCCTGCACTCAGCCCATTAGATAAGAACAGAAGACTGAGTAGAGCAGGTCTCCAGCCTGCCCTGGCGCTAACACTGATAAATGAGCCGTCCTGTGTAGGCCAGAGGTCAACTTCACTTCTGAACTTAGGAACAGGATCTTTTATTCCTGCCTGAGATTTCTTGCATTTATCACACAGCGGCCCACGTTCGCGGTGTTTTGGCTGCATTGCAGAATTCTGTGGGATCTGGTACAAAGCAGCAAGGTTTTAAAAAACTTATAGGAAACTAATCATTCACACATTAAAGTTGGTATGGTATAAATTGGGAACAGAGACTTTTTTCTGTGTGTGTGTGTGTGTGTGTGTGTGTGTGTGTGTGTGGGACTAAACAGCAAAAAAAGTTTTAGCAGCCAGGATTTAACAGCATTCTGTTCGAATCAGTTTCTCTCTCGCATGTTCTCGGAGCCAAACATGTGGAGTCAATCAGCATTTTTTTAAAAAATCAAATGGGAAAACTTTCCCTGTGTTTGATTCTCTCTCTATCGCGCTCTCTCTCTCTCTAATAACCACTCCCAGGGCCATAGGATAAAGGTCAAATATCTTCGGTTTCAAGCTTTGGCCAGAATAAGCAATGCGGCGACACCTTGTTCATGCAGGTAACCTGCTACATCTGGTCATGAGACACTTTATTAGAACAAGGCAGCTGACCTGCTGCCGGTTCCCTCAAGCGCACCGTTAATGAAGGAAGGAAAAATGGAGACGGTCTGAAGTTGAAAGAAAGGTCACGTTTATAAAATCCTGAACATTTACAAGAAAATTTTATGAGCTTATAAGCTTCAATCTGAGCATTTCATCAACTGTCATCTCTTTGGTTTAAATAAGTCCACCACGGGACAGATAAACGTACTTCACTGTATATCAGAGCTGTATGAGGAACAGAGGAAAGCCAGATGAGTCTTCTCCGAGCCTTGGCTGCAAAGTGTTTATGCAGCATAATCGCTCCTCTGCCTGGTGAATGTCTAAGACTGGAACATCTAAAGCTCAGTGTGCCTTTAAATGATGCTGATTCGGGTTGATTAACCTGCACAGAAAGGGAGTGATTATATATAATGTGCGTTTCTGTTTGAGATATGTATGTATATATGCACAGTTAAGTCCTGACTGTTAAACAGCAACCAGGCCTACTTTAGTTAATCTCGAACATTGTTATTGTTTCAATAACTCATTCATATGCAATTTGTTGAGATGTTGCCGGAAGTCATTCTTTCTCATTACAAAAGAGTGATTATCATCAATGCAAGGCATATCACTGTTAAAAAGTTGAGGCAAGTTTAAGCAAATAAAGTGAAGAAATGAGAAATGAGATGCAAAGTGATGTGGTGTCTACTTCTGGGAGCCGAGGACAGGTGGAACTCAGGTCATTTTTATTATCAATTACCCCCAACATTTAGCTTTCTAACAGATATTTTTTCCTTGAGATCGAGATAGAAGAAAAATTTATGTTTATAACTGGTACTGAAAACTGTATTTCCAACTAGATAGATAGATAGATAGATGTTATAAAATAAATAAAGTAATGATTAAAATTGGTTCTTCAAGTGTATCACACACTTTGAGCTGCAAGGAGAGGATGTTTATATGATATGTATAATTATCTATTAAGTTATTTTATATGTTATATATTTTAAATATATTTTTGTATTATAATATTTAAAACATTTAGGCTTTATCCAGGAAACAACAGACAAAATGCCTACTGACCAATGTATAGCAATTCTGTAAAAATAAAAAAAAATAAAATTGTAAAGTTGCAAAAATTCACTGCTGATGTGAAGACACAGTAAATCTGTCAATCACACCTGTGTAATTAGGTCATGTTATTTTACAACATTGCAATAAATGATTCGTTGTTATTATGATATTCGTGGTAAGCAATAGAACCAATAACGTCTTGAACGTTCTTTGAGGTTCTTTTTTCTGTTCTTATACCATATTAAAAAGTTGTACCTCAAGTTAAAGTTGATAGAAGGTTTATTTCAGGAAATTATCAAAGAAATTTGCTTTACATTTTACAATTCCCCAGATTTCCCAGATCCCGACCTAAATACAGGACAAAAAACCCAGTTCATGGACGCCCAACCCAACAGCACCCAAAGGATTTGTCACTGATGTCCTGGTGGCAGTCACCACCACACAACCCCACGAGGTTCTGTGAAGCCAGGCCCTGAGGGACCAGAGCTGACCTAGCAGCACAAGGAAAACTTAAAACCTAGGTTGTTTTAATGTTAATGGTTTTAACATTATGGCTGATTATTGAATTTTAATATTATGGTAGCAGTTGGTGTTGTATTCTGAGAAAATTGATCCATCTTTATTCAAAGCTACAAACAACAAAAAACAGTAAATCTCATTACCGAATAATTATGAGCAATGATGCAGGACCTCCAAAATGCCTCCAAATCCAACTCCGACTGCTAACATAAAATTAATATTCACCAATCAGCCATATACACCAGTTGGATTGACTGTGCTGAATAACAAAAACAACAAAAGAGGTCAACATAATTGCATTGTAAACAAATTTTTAATGTAGGCTAAAATCTTAATTAAAAGTTTACTCACTGTCTATATTGCTTTATTCTGTATACACAGTTGCAGGGTGGCCTGGTGCCTATCCCAGGATACACACCTACACCTTCATTCACATACTTTGGACAATTAGGTTAATCTGCATGTCTTTGGACTGTGGTAGGAAACCGGAGCACCTGGGGGAAACCCACCAAGAACAAGGAGAACATGCAAACTCCATGCACACAAATTCCAACCACCATGGAGGTGCAAGGCGACCGTGCTAACCACTAAGCCACCGTACCGCCTCTCCAGATTTTCAGTTATACCAAATATTGAACAGAGAAACTCCACATAAAATATGAAAATGTATTACACTGACCTGAATAAACTTTGTTAGGCTGAGACATCCCAAAGTCAAACCAAGAAAAAAAAATACCCACTTTAATTCCTATTCATCAAAATCCCCAGTGTTGAATTAACACCCAGAGTGTTGATTTAACACTTTCATAGTACATCTGAGAGCACTGTGAGGTCACATATAAACACTCTGGGGTTTTCATTCAACATTGGGAATTTTGCTGTGTACACTTCTTCAAGTTTCCGTTCAAGTCACTCAGGCTTTAAACAACACACCAGACACATACCATCTCAGATAATCCATAAAAGCTACAATTACAGTGATCTATTTTGTTCTTTCTCTCTATCGAGTATGGAAGGCACAGTGTGGGGTTGACAGACAGCACTTAACTCCGGATCATGCACAGGTTTATAGAGATTAAATTAAATGGACTAGCAAAATGCGCACTGCTTACCCCAAGGTACATTATGGTCCAGAGCAGAGAACCCAGGACCATAGAGACACTGCAGACACAGAGTCTCCTCACTGCGCATGTTACGGTAATGGTGGATATAAGGTGCAGACTACAGCCAGTGTGTCTGCGGTTTGCACAGGTGCATCAAGAAAAGGGATGAGCTAAACAACGGACAATTAGAAGCAATGTAATTATTCTTTAACATGCAAATTTAGAATTTGCATAACTTTAATTATGTAAAACATTACAATCACATCTTTTTCACTCCTTGGAAATTTTAGTCTATAATGTTGAGAAAAATATTAAAAACATAATAATAATACAGTCACATTTGGCAGACACCTTTACCCAGCGGATATCAAGGTGGCTTAGTGGTTAGCACTGTAGCCTTGCACCTCCAGGGTCCGGGTTTGATTCCCAGCCAGGTTCGATTCCCGACAATGTGTTCATGAAGTTTGCATGTTCTCCCTGTGCTTGGTTACAGTGGCCTCCACCCACAGTCCTGATTGGCAAAAACATGCAGACTAGGCTAATGTGTGTTTCCTGCAATGGATTGGCACCCTGTCCAGGGTGTACCCTTCCTTATGCCTCCAGGCACTCTGCGCCCCTGAATTCAGGATAAAACGGGATAGATGATGAGAGAATGAGCCACCCTTATCCAAAGCGACTTACATTTTTTTATCTAATTTTTTACATCTGAGCAAATGAGTGTTAAGGGCCTTGCTCAAGGGCCCAACAGTGGCAACTTGGTGGTGCTGAAGTTTGAACCTGAGACCTTCCAATCTGTAGTCCAATGCCAGATCCATATTATGGATTAATTAGAACATGAACTTTTCTTTAGTGTGTCGGAATAATAACGTTTATATAGCAGTTAGGTCCAACAGAGCAATCTGATTTGATGAGAGGCATTCCATTAGTTGTGATAATGTATGGTTCTAATGTATGGTGTCCACCACCTCCATGGTTTGTTGTCCTCACCTTTTGGCTACATACTACCGGTAAGAATTTTAAAACTATCGTTAATTACATTAACTGGCGGTCTCCTGCTCCGCTAGTCGTGGTCAGTTAGTTCTGCCAGTGTTATGCGTTAAAATGCCCCCCCCCCCGCCACGGAATGCCCTCCTACACAATCTCTGTCCAATATTATATTAGAACAAAAATTCATAGGTTTATTATGATCAAATATGATATTACTATTATAATGAATCCTAGACACTTGACACCTATTGAGACCATTAATACAAATTCTCATATAATGTTTATTTTATGGCATATTTATTTTGCAGGTGTTTGTCATTTAATACAAAAATGTTTACACTAAATAAATATTGTTTATGATGAAAAATTACACGAAACGACTTTTATTATAAAATAAGCAATATAGAAACATACAGGGTTTTTTTCATATACAACATATATTTTTTTAGATTGCTTTTTTTTATAATCAAATTCGTTTGGTGTCATTTGTAATTCATAAACCTGTGAATTTATGTTCCAATATAATATTTGATAGAGCTTATGTGGGGAGCACACTCAAGGTTGTGCTGTTGTGCTTGTTATCAGCATGGCTGTAATGCGGTTGTAGGCACAAGTGCACAGCTCTACTAGTATATAATTGGTAATCATTGTACTAATGTTTTGTGGTGTTTATGTCATGGCTGATTGGTGTAATCTTTCTAGCAGCTCCTGAATTTGCCCCCTAGGTCTAGGTTTAGGGATATGCCGCTGAAACAGTTCAACCAAGAGCTGTGTTAGGTTCCCCAACAACCTCAACTGTTTTTTTTTCAATTCAGAAGAGCAGCATTTCTCTTGCATTGTTGAGCTCCTCACCCTATCATGGAGATTAAGCTCTATTCATGGCAATTCCAGCTCTTTTATAAGAGCCAGATCATTTGGCTCAGCTCAGCAATAATAACCAGCTCTTTAAGCTCCCAAAAGGCTCTTCATTTAGTACATCTTCTGGCATTTTACCCAAATTTAGCAATGTTATGATCTAGGATTGATATGTGTACACCTATATCACTTAAATTATTCAATGTGCTTATACTAAACCTTAGAAAATCCAGAATATAATTATTTCACATTATGGTTGGTATAAAATCTATGTACAAAGCGTACAAACATCCAACATTATTACTTATGTGCAATGAATGATTTGTTTATACTGAGCATTATAAATTAGTGTTTTTCTATTAACTTTAAACAAAGTGCATCTGACCATTCTGCAAAATGTGAATGCTACTGAGATGTCCAGATCAAATCAAAAACAAATATATGAATAAATATAATAAAACAAATAAATCTAAAACACAAACCATTCTAAACAAATCAGGCTCAAAACGTTATGGTGTACTAACAGCAACAATTAAAAAAAGTACGAAAAAGAAAAAAAATCTGCTCTGCGATTGGGGCCGGCTCATACTTATGGTGGCGCACATCTTCACACTTCGCTCCAGGAAAACCAATAGGATATTCTTCCAAAGATACAGGAATTGGGTGCTGTGTGACTAAAATCACTTTATCTATGGAATACCCTTTCTGATTGTTTGGGACATCCAGAAAAAAGGCTAGTCCATTGAAGAAAAGCTGAGTGCTACCATCAGTCCTGTGTCATGCCAACAGTAAAGCGTTCTGAGACTATTCATGTGTGGGGTTGCTTCTCAGCCCCAAACGATTGGGTTTATTCACAGTTTTGCCTAAGAACACAACCAGAAGTAAAGAATGGTACAAAAGCATCCTTGGAGAGCAACTTCTCTCAACCATCCAAGAACAGTTTGGTGACAAACAATGCCTTTTCCAGCATGATGGAGCACCTTGCCATAAGTGATAACTACAGTAAGTGGCTCAGGGAACAAAACATTGAAATTTTGGGTCCATGCCTAGAAAACTCCTCAGACCTTAATACCATTGAGAACTGGTGGCCAATCCTCAGGAGGCGGGTGGACAAACAAAAACCCACAAATTCTGAAAAACAAGTGTTGATTATGCAAGAATGTGCCGCCACCAGTCAGGATGTGGCCAAGAGGTCGAGTGACAGCATGCCAGGGCGAATTGCAGAGGTTTTAAAAAAGACTGTAAATATTGACTCTTCGCATAGACTTACTGTAATTGTCAATAAAAGCCTTTGATATTCATGAAATGCTTGTAATTATGCTTCACTATACCATAGAAACATCTGATGAAAAGATCTAAAACACTGAAGCAGAAAATTAATCGTGAAAATTATTATTTGTGTCATTCCAAAAACTTTTAAACCACAGCTGTACTGGCTAACAGAGAGCTTTTTCCAAAAACTGAGCTACAGCTTCACTATGACAGTGTAACAACATTGCAGTCTCCTTCCAGGTTATCAAAAATGTTGATAACCAAGGTGAAGTTTTTATGAATTAAATATACAGAAGTTATGCTCAGTAGTTTAAAATCATATAAAAACCATTGAACTATTCATCTATCATTTATAGTAATAGCAGTGGTTGATCTGTCCTTGGTAAATAGTTGCTGCATTTTGTAATGAAACCATTTCGGACCTTTTTTGTTTCGTACAAAGCATCTCACAGTGCTATACAGTTTTATAATCTACACCGTATTTGCAAGGAAACTCAAGAATTTTAGAGCTAATCCTTTCTCACTCCTAGTGTTGACGTAATGACTGCAGCTTACTGCAGATTACTGCGGAGGAAAAACAGTGTTACATGATCTCTTCCTCTGAGTTCGCTCTTCCTGTGCCTGGTATTAAATGAGCACTGTAACATTTTACATTTACATCCCGAATCTCTGCTGCTTATAGGTCAGCCTAACAAACGAGAGTAATAGCTATTTGTGATTCTGCCCAGGGCTCTGCCTGGAGGACGGTTTTAAAAAGGGTGGCCTGTGCACTGTAACACACCATGAGGAATACTTCCAATAAATACCGTGAGATAAAACGAAGTAGAAGGGAATCATGGGTGTCTGGGGAGGGAAGAGGAAGGCCAATGTCATAGATTGCTTACAAATTGAGTCTAATGGCTGCTTGTCTGAATTGCTCCAGCCCAAGCCTGCTCTCATTGCTCTCTGTCAGGGTAAGTTAATAATCGGGGGACCTGGTCTGACATGCCCCCTCTATAAAGGTCCAAATTGAGTCATTTGTGAGGGAATTCAGCTCTGCACCTAATCAGTCTGTGTTATTGTCATATTACGATGGACAAACTAAAAGAGGGTAATCGTAGGAGGTAGGATGAGAACATTGCCTTTCAAGTCAATTGAAAAAGCTTATTATCTGCTGATCACAATTAATTGATCAGTTTTTGGTCTCAAGGGGCAGAAATATTGAATTAAACAGAATGGATTTGTTAATTAATTGCAGTTTAAAAAAAATAAAAAAATTAATGATCAATAAAGCACTATGTACTAGGGCTGTACATGTTGCCCTATTTGGAATACAAAGCCGATATTTATGCAACAACTTTCTGAAGGCGGAACTAAAAAAGTAAATAAAAAAAAAACCATTTTTATTAATTGAATTAAAAAAATCAGACACCCCAGAAATCACATTTCCCAGTAAAGCGTTATCAAAGGTTTATCACAAACACCAAGTTTCAGACGTCTTCCATTATCTGCCCACTTCAGTTGTATCATGTCCAGATGTCAGACTGAAATTAAACATGACGGGAATCAAGAATACGTAAACTTTGTCAATCTGGCAGAGTTTATCCAAACCACAGCACGGGGTGAGGGTAATGCTGCAATTATAAACCAAGTTAAATAAGGTCAATTAAAGGCAGTCTGCATGGCTGTCTGAGACAAGAGGAAATACTTTAATGCTACAGGCTTTAAACGATTACACCAGGGTGTTTTATTTGGTATTGGTTTTAGTTGCACCCTCATCTTGTATTAAAGAACTAAGGGATGATTGTGTAAATTTTAAATAGACTGTGTTGTTTATCCGGTTCTGAATTATAATGAAGTGCAACTTAGTTAAGCTTAATAAAAAATTAATTGAATTAGGTTGACAGATGGCTAGACACTTGCATCATTCTTGACACTGTAATCAGGACAACTCATTAGAAAGACAAATGTTACTTTTCAATTTAATTAATGTGGAAAGGAATCATATTTTAAATAAATGCCATTAAACTACGTTGATAATTGAGCGCTGGTGATGAATTTTTGGCAAAGATTCTTTCGTAGTGTGAGATTTGATAATTTAGTTCTCTCTCTCCACCAAGGATAACCACATTCAACATGGACTAATTGTTCTACAGTAAAACTGCTATTCTCCTAACGGTAGCACTAAATATTATAAATATATTCATATTTTTATTATAAGGTCGATTTTTCTCTCTCACATGCTATACCGTTTCCTGTATAGGTTTGCGGGAGGCCTGGAGTCTATCCTAGGGAATTCGGGCACCCTACACAGGGTGCTGATCCATCAAAGGGCACACACTCACTCACACACTATGGACAATTTGGAAATTTCCAATAAGCCAACCCTTCATGTCTTTAGACTGTGGACCAAAACCTGGAGGACCTGGAGGAAACCCACCAAGCATGGGTAGAACATGCAAACTCCATGCACAAAGACCGGAATCAAACCCTTAATCCTGGAGGTGCGAGGCCACAGTGATATACACCATGGCAGATGTTCATTGCACACTTATATGTTCCTGCAGCTAGTATTGAGTAGTTTTTATTAGCTACCTTATATATTAGTATCAATAGATGAACCGGGTTCATGGGTTGGCAGTGCAAGTGGTTGTTGTCGTTACTGTAGGTTTGCATGTGCTAACTGCCTCAGCCTAAATGTGTGCTGCAAATATGAGCCATGCGTTTTGTGAGGCTTACTTTACAACCTCCTACTTCACCAATGCTTCCTTCTCGTCAAAATGTATTTTTAATGTATAAGTTAAACATTTAGTGCTATAGGTCTAGGTTTGTTTTTATAAAGCTAAGGTTATCGATCTGGTCAGTCAAAATCAATAAGATCGTTCTGGAGAGCCAGTAGGTTCAGCTTGGTCTGCAATAGTTTGTTGTCTCTGGAGTAATTAGCATTAGTGTAGGTGTGTGTGGCAGTAGGTGTGGTAGAAAGGTGCAAGGTTACCCAAAAATACACATCTGGATTGTAAGGAGATTATGGATTATGGAGATGTATAAGTAAATGCTTTAAGTAACATACTGGGATAAATAATCCACAAGTTACAAGGGGTGTTTAAGTCAACCCGGGACTTGTTGTCTCATGAGGAGAAGACATCTGAGCATATCATGTTAATCATACTGGTAAGTGACACGTCTCCTTTTACCACACGGTAACATATTAGACATGAAAAAACAAAATGGTGTGCAAACGATAGTGCATGAGGCGTAAAATCAATTGACATTTATAGAATTTACAGACTTCAAGCACAGTAAGGTGATGAGACGCTTCACTGCAGTAAAAGATTTAAATGGTGCAAACCTTTTAAAGTAGGCTGTATGTCCTTCATCCATACGTAAATGAAGTGCCTGGCCGAGGTGGCTTGGAGCCCAGTGCAGTTGTTCCCGTGAACTTTTACTGAGTGGAACGCCTGATCCTTGAAAATCAGTGGAAAACTTGTCACCAACAGATTAGTGCGCATTGGGTATCAAGAGATCTCTCTCAAGAACAGAAGATTGCTAATTTACAATGAGTAAAAGGAACGTTTTAACATGGAAGGCTGAGATTTTCATTTTTGATTGCATTGTCATCTGTTATGAAACGTGGGTGCATCATTTCACCCCCAAATCAAAATATACATCAAAACAGTGAAAGAGAACAGACTCACTACCTCTCAAAAAGTATAAGAAGCTAAAGCGTCTACAAGTCTACAAGTTATGGCCAGTATTTTTTTACCATCACTTATGTGGATTTTCTATCCTGTGGTGTCAATACAAACACTGAATACTAAGTCAGTTTCTATGAGATATGCATATCACTCTCAGGGAAAAAAACTGCCTGGTTTTAATGACCAAATGTGTACTGTTTTTGCAAGACAATGCAGAACCTCATACCTTCCATTGCACTTGACTGGAACTTGGCTGGGAGTAACTTAGCATGTACAGTATCATTCCACACATTTGGCTATTAAAGGAGTTCCTGGGAGGACAGCATTTCAGAGACGAGGCAGTCTAATCATGGCTCTGTGTACTGAGAAAACTTTCTACCTTGATGGTATCCAAGCACTAGTGAAACACTGGGATAAGTGCATTAGTGTAGCAGGGGATTATAAAGAGAAATAAATGTTTTATAACTGTGTTCTGTTATTCTGCACAATCAAAAGAACTATTTGTAGTATTTTCTAAATATGTGGAGTTCCTGCAAATCACCTGGAATTGCAAATTCTTTTTTTGCAAAAAATATTTATAATTTTTGTCCGTTTATTTTGTTTGTTTTGGCCTGGGCTTAAACAAGTCAATTAAATTTTTCTCTATCGTGATCTCATATAAGAAGATATCCTCGGCTCATTGCTCAGCTCTGCAGTTCTCTGATGGGGTCCGGCTCGGGAGAAGCTCATTTACATAGACACTGAAATGGGGCATTCAGAGTAGAATTGAAATATATGGAGCTTACGGTACTCTATGAAAAATGTATTACCTGATGGATATTTCCACTGGAGCATTACCACACACACACGCACACACACACACACACACACACACACACACACACACACACACACACACACACACACACACAC
>JAOVVA010000026.1:22010513-22012244 GCA_028565275.1 Leiocassis micropogon | reverse complement strand
AAATAATGGGAGGGGGGTGTTTTAATAAAACGACGTCTATCCGACGTGAATCAGACATTTGGCAGATGTATGAACATGTGATTAACATCGTCTAAAGAGCGGATCAGGGTCGTTTTAATACAAAAAGATCTAAATACACAGACATAAAACACAGCCTGGTGCCTTTGAAGATATTTTGTCAGTAGTACAAAAGTAATATTTCACTCGAGTTTGTGGTGCTGTTAAAGGTTATCCCCCTGCCACATCCCTAATAATGTTATTTATTTTGTAAGGATAGGCCTATATGAATATGAAAGTCAGAAAGATGTAAGCCTAAATCGTTTACTGAAAAAAAATTGTGCAGTAAAGAGAAGTGTATGAGGAACATTGCCGCAGGGGTGCCCGAGGTGGGGTGCCGGGGTGTGGGTGTGAGGCGTGCCGCTGGATCCACACTTCAAACGTCTATGCATGCATGTACATTCTAAAGTGTTGAAATCATCCAATATGATATGTAATACTATGTAATACAAGAAGTCTTTCCATGTGAATTTTCCACTTCTTGGTGAAAAATATTTTACTGAACCGCACTTGCATAGTTTAACGTTGGTGTGCAACCTTTACTATCAGCGCAGCATGCTGAGAGAAAGGATGATCGGTTACAGAGAACAGACGGTGGGTTCTCAGACACATATCTCTTTTAATCATCTTCAATCTGCCTTTCCCTCATTTTTCTTTATCCTTCTCAGTCGGACATTGAAAACTGGCTTTTTCATTTCATGCATTTTATGTTACATAACCGTAATCTTTCATCCCTGTCACTGCAGCTGTCTCTCTTTAATGTCCTCCTGTCTCTCATTCATTCCTCTCTTCCACGCACTTCCACACTCCGCTCTGTTTGCTTGTCCTCACCACCAGAGCCAAATAAATTACCTTCAGCTGTTTGGTCATGCGACCTTTGTGCCCAGAGCTGTCAAACTCAAAGTCATACAAATCGAATGCGTCAGAGCCATTTATATAAATCAGCGAACCAGTGATCAATTGAGGAACTTCATAATTGCACTCATCTTCTCTTTTTATGACCACAAAGAATTCAGTCAGGAACCCCTGCCATCGAGCTTGGACATCCTAAACAGTTCCTGTAGTGAAGGAGCAAAGAGCAAAGCTGGTTTTGTTTTTCACTCTCCAGCTTTTCCTTGACACATTGCAACCCATGCTGGATTTTAACCCCGCTGAAACATGAAGCATGCCTTAGCGGAGTTTAATAAAGATCTCTCGGGCGGTGCATCGGACACCCTCGGTGTTGTAAACGTGGGGGTCCCGGAGGATTCAGTGACCTAGAGCTCAACCCAGACATGTTCATTCTTATATATCGCCAACCTTCTTTTACACCCAAACAGTTTCTGTCTTGTGAATCGAGATGTTCACTTCAATTCCGTTTTATTTACATAGCGCTTTTAACTATCAACATTGGCATAAAGCAGCTTTACAGAAATACAGATGTAGATATAGATCTCTGGTGAGCAGGGGGAAAAACAAACAAACTGTGAGATAGAAAAACTTTGAGAGAAAACTTCATATTGAAAAGGGCCATTTCACACATTCACAACTGACTGCTTTTGCAAATTGCCTTTAACACAAAATTAAAATAAGCTTGATATTTTTTAGTATCTTGTGCTTCCACACGCCACTGATGCGGTAAAAAAAAAAAAAGTTCCTACTATTTGGTCTAGGAGCTTGGAGATAAGATAAAAG
>JAOVVA010000026.1:22000513-22005513 GCA_028565275.1 Leiocassis micropogon | reverse complement strand
AGAAAATTAAATGATGTAGATTAAATGAAATAAATGGGAACACATGTTTTCCTATAATAGGCTGCAAAGTGCCTAATGATCCAATTAAAAAATTGGTTGTTCATGTAACAACCTCAGCAGCAGCCTCATTTCCCCTCTTATCTGTTCCAACCACTCAAGCATTCATTGGAATGGAAGCAAAAAAGTACCTTAGAAAGCCTGGAGAACTATTCTTTAGGATTACAATAAAATATATAAAAGTCTGGCTGTTTTGAAACAAAATATAAAGAAATGACGGATGACTTAAGATTTAGGCTCAATACTGTATATGTACATAAAAAGTCTTAGACAAATGTTTTTTTTGGATTTTATATAAAAGTGGAAAGTGGAAGCATCATAAAATTCTGCATTAATTCCAAGTTACTATTTAAATAAAAGCAAAACTGCTTTGTATAAAAGGTCAGTTTTACTTTATGCCTAATCTATTCTCATAAGGCATACTGTATGTTCCGAAACACTGTGATACACTATATGGACAAAAGTATCTGGCCAATAATTTGGCCATTTTTACTGCTTTCGCAATTTGGGAATGATATCACTAAAATGTAGAATTCACAAGATCCTCATATTATTATATTATTATTATACTCATCAAACCATGTCCAAAATAAAAACAAACATGTGATCATGGACAGAAGTACAGTATTTGGCCAAACCTGCAATGACATTGTATCCAAATACATATACTTATGAATGATATGGAGTTGGTCCCCCTTTTGCAGCTTTAACAGCCTCCACTCTTCTTGGAAGGCTGTCCACAAGAAGTCCATTATGGAGTGTTTCTGTGGAAATTCATGCACATTTCCTCTGTAGAGCATTTATGAGGTCAGGCACTGATGTTGGATGAGAAGACCTGACTCGGAATCTCCGTTCCAGTTCCAGTTCATCCCGAAGGAGCATGATGGGGTTGAGATCAGAGCTCCAGTCAAGTTCTTCTACACCAAACTCATCAAACCATAGCAAGTCTTTATAGTGCTTGCTTTGTGCACTGGGGCTCAAGGTCTGTAAATATTTCCTATCCTTACATTGAGCTTATTGTGAGTAAATCATTTATAATGAAAAGTGTTGTATTATATAGTATTAGAAAATAATGTAAAATACAAGCATTTTAATTTGTGCTCTTACTCCCGCTGTATACTGTAGAGTGCAGATTTTCAAATATCACCTGTGTGTTACAACTCCAGTGTCAGGGTACTCCTGTTTTTATTACATTGTATTACTCAGTCAGGTCCTTTGGGGTCTTCTGCTTCACATACACACAAATGCACACAGGTTGAGTGTAAACAGACAGGTGACGCTGAGCTCCACATAAGCTATAATTGACCTGAATTAGCCATCACATCCAATCAACCACGCTAATTAGACTAATCTTGTACCCACTGATTGCACAAGTAGGGAGAGAGAGAGAGAATCAGTATGAAAGTGAGAGACTGGCTGTATTTTAAGTGAGAAAAGAGTGTATAGTACTGAATCCTGCTCCATAGCGGTATGCAATGCGGTATGCAGCAGGATGACTTACTATGCAGGCCAAATTTCCAAGTTTGAGAACCGCATCCCAAAATTTAAACGAAAAGAAAAAAAGAAATAGATATTGTTTTATAGTAGAGTAGTCACATTGCAAAAATACACTGCTTTTTATCTCTAAAATGATGATGTATAATTATTAATAAATATTACAGCTGCTCTATAAATTATTCACAGGTCATTATGAGTTATAAAAGTTGTGCAGTACACCACATGGCATTATAATAATGAATGATACTTGTGTTACAATACATTTTTAATGCTCAGTGAATTACCTGGAGTATATTGTTTGAGCTTTATGAGGCATCATTATAAAATAATGAATTTATTATGAAAGTACTTACAGTAAATCATTACAAATTCACCGTGCACTATCAGCAGAGTTCTAATCATTTATTGAAAGCAATGCTTAGTTTATTATGCGCTTTATTCAGTTGATATTTTACAAAGGGTGTTCCGCATATGTCAAATGCACATGTGCTAGGGATGCAGTAGACAGGAATGAGGTTTAAAATACACTGGGGTATTCCTCAGAAGGATTTGTCCTTTAAATAAGGTTGATTGCCTGAACAAATGTGGTAACAGCTCGTATTTTAGAAAGTGTACAGGGAACAAAAATTGAAAACCAAAAAAAATAAATAAATAAATTTAATAACGGTGATTTTTCCATTGCAAAAATAAGTATAGTATTAAGACTAAACCTTTTTTTTTTCTCGCAAAAGGCCTTGATTCCTGTCCAGAATTCAGCACTTCCTGTACAGCTGACTTCTATATAAAATAGCTGCTATATCCTGGTTTTTGGAGATGGAGTAAAAGCGAAAAATAATCCATGCATGCTCTGGAGTTGATAACATTAAATATTAATAGTTTCTGATTAAATGCAGCGTTTGTTTTAATTATGCTCTCATATGTAAAGAATGCTAGGTACTGTGGAATTCGAAAAGCCAAATATTAAATCTGAATAATCAAATCTATGTAAAGCTCAGATCAATGGAGTCAGATGCGCTTTGTGTGAGTCTGAACACATTATCCATTATCCTGCTATTTTTAACGTAGGATGGCAAAGTAGGGAGCACTTAAAAGAATAAATATTCCCAGCTAATGGCACATTCCCATATTGATTATGTTGAATTGTGCTCTTGAAATCAATAAGAGCCACCAATGAAGCAAGTAAGGATACGATTCTATAGTGACCTACATCGGGGTAGGGCATGAAGACAGAAGAGGGGTGGGGGGAGAGGAGGAGGGAGGGGAGATAGGGTAAGTGAGCTGGAGGGGGTCATGTTCAATAAAACGAAGAAAACATGTCTGCAGAAGACAGCATCAGTGTCTGGAAGCAATTGACTTGAGAAGAGAACAGAAGGAAAGACTGGGAAAGACCTAAATCCACCAATCAACATGATTTAACCTCTGTTCTGCCCTCTTACACTCTCACACAATGTGTTTAAAATATAAAAATTTAAAGCGAACAAAAAAAAAAACACACAATAAAAAGATAACATTTCAGCAGAGCGTCAATTGTAGTGAAGAACAAAAAGTATTGTGAGGACAGAGAGCTTGTCTTTCTTTTATCTGAGAGGAGGAAGCAGAAGCCAAGAAAATAGATGGAAATAGAGGAAGTCATGAAGCCTGATCCTTACAGAACAGAAAACTAGACTGCCATTAGAGACACACCAAAATTCCTTCAGCTCTCGATTAATTCATACTTCCCTTATTCATACTTCTTATAAAGGCATGCAAGGCAGATAAAAACATAAAGACTATAACAGCATGGCACAATACAGTGCAAGGGAAATAGAAATAAAAATATTTTAAAAATGCACACTTTAACATTTGGCGCCACCAGCTCTGATTTTGGAGCAATTCGTGTGTGACGATGCTTCCTCATGCTCTCAGAACAACTCTCACAATTTAAGTCTTGGAACGTGCTTGTGCCATGGAGGAAGAAAAAAAGATTAACCTTAAGTGATCCCTGATCACAGTCATTTGATGTCATTTTTTCTGACCACATTTATTCTTGTGAGGTTGACAGTTCAGCGATATCCTGGCAGGTTTCAGTAATGCATCAGACAGTTCTTTTTTTCTTTTTTTGGCCAGGCAGTGAAACAAAAAATATCTTTATTCTGAATTTTACAAGTATGCGATAAGTGTATGCGATATATTTTATACACATTATGTATATGAATGTCTTGATTTGTGGTGTGTGATGTGTGCTTTTGGAATTGCATGATAAAACACTCCAGGTCCTTGAGGTGCAGTTGGGTGTGTGGGTGTATGGGTGTGTGCCTGAAATGGAGATAAAAGAAATAAAGTCTCATTGATGGAAGGTCCCATTGCAACTCCTACTAGTTACTACACTACACTACACTACACTATACTACATTACACACTACACTATACAACACTATACTACATTACACACTGCACTACGCTACGTTACACTACACTATACTATGCTACACTACACAACACTACACTATATTACATTACACACTACACTACGTTACACTACGCTACGTTACACTACACTATACTACGCTACACTACACAACACTACACTATACTACGCTACACTACACTACACAACACTACACTACACTACAAAAACCCAAACTTCACTACGTTACACTACACTACACAACACTACACTACACTATACTACACAACACTACACCATACTACACAACATTACACTACACTATACTACGCTACACTACACTACACTACACAACACTACACTATACTACACTACAGACTACACTACACAACACTACACTATACTACACTACAGACTACACTACACAACACTACACTACAAAAAACCCAAACTTCACTATGTTACACTATACTACACTACAGACTACACTACACAACACTACACTACAAAAAACCCAAACTTCACTACACTATACTACACACTACATAACACTACACTATACTACGCTACACTACAATACACTATACTACACAACACTACACCATACTATACTGCACAACATTACACTACACTATACTACACTACACTATACTACACTACACAACATTATACTACACTCCACAACATTACACTACACTACAAAACATTACACTACACTATACTACACTACACTACACTATGCTACACTATACAACAATACACAACACTAGACTATACTACACTACATTGTACTACACTACACAACAATACACTCCACTCCACAACATTACACTACACTACAAAACATTACACTACACTATACTGCACTACACTATGCTACACTATACAACAATATACAACACTACACTATACTACACTACACTACACTATACAACATTACACTACACTATACTACACTACACAACATTACACTATACTACGCTACACTACAATACACAACACTACACCATACTACACTATGCCATGCTATACTACACTACACAACATTACACTACACTAC
>JAOVVA010000026.1:21972391-21987941 GCA_028565275.1 Leiocassis micropogon | reverse complement strand
GAAAATTACCAGCATCCAACATTAAAGAAGAATCTCAGTAATAATAATAATAATAATAATAATAATAATAATAATAACATTCTAAAGAAAGATTAATGTATTGGCCAATAAAACCTAAGCATATTGTAATAAATAATAATAAGTAAATAAACACCCAGCAGGTTTAGAAAATATGACCCTAATTGCACTCAGTCATTTCGAGTGCAAAGTTACTTAAGTTAGTGACTTCTTTGAGTTCATTATCCTCACACACTCAGGGAAAAAGCTGCACCTCAGTCTTGTTGTCTTAAAGTAGCTCTAAGACTTTGCAGCCTTCTACCTGTGGGAAGTGGAGCAACTTAATAATCATACATAAATAATGTTAAACTTATATCTAAAGGTCTATTTTTAACCATTGTATATGTACCAGCAACAAGCTGGGGGGAGGGGCTCTTCTTGTGTGAGGTCATACTTGGAGAATAATTTAATTGGCTGGTCATTTAAAAAAAAAAACAACAGGGAATTATCTTGGCAGATGTGCAGAAAGTACTTTTATTTTTTTTATGTTTTGCCAGTTTTAAGAAAATCTTTATGATGAGAATACAGACTGAGGGTAGAAAAACAGTTTTCATTAAGTTCTTAGACAATACTAGATAATTGTTCAGAATTCCATCTACAAAAAAAAAATCGACAAGCTGTTACAGCGGAGTAAATTTGTTGCCGTAATACTGTAAAATGAGCCACAAGTCATAAAGAAAGTACACGACCCACTGTCCACCGTTTCTGCTGCTCATCAACAGCTGCTCATTTGTCATCAACAGCTTCCACTCACACTGATGATGTCAGCACATGCCTCTGTTATGCGCAAAGAGATGGAGATTTAAAAAAGGAAAAAAAAAATCTGTATCCAGATGGTGGCAGATGTTTGTGCGTTGAATAACCCAGACCTGGAACGGGAGTCATGAAAAATTACTTGTCTGAGCGACAGACTCAAAATCTAATTCATATCCAAAAACCCTCTCAGATGCAAACTAATCTGTTCCCTTAACCATTGGCCATCTGACACTTCGGTCATTTTATGAGAGTACGATCACCCACTAGTCATTAAAATAAGTACATAATCTGCAGAGTTTTAACCACTATCCTTTATTTCTAATCCACAGCTGGCCAGGTCATACATAGACAAGTCACCATGAACCTCCAGCCGTACGCTGATGACATCACCACATGTCCCAGTCCTCAAACGATCCACCATTTCACATGTTCTAGTCCTGTCCCTAAGAGAGAGTAACTTAGAAGCAGAAAGAAAGAGAGTGATTTCGTTAGACAGGCATCGACTTTGTCTGCAAAGAGTGTTAAATGGTGTTGATTTATGCACAGGCATGCTCCCACTGACCCCGGAGCTCCTGGCTCGGGACCTGCTCACTCCACATCCCAGAGGCAGAGAGCTCGCAAGAAGGATTTCCCTTCGGGGTCTGTACAGGTAGACGCATACCTGATAGCCCGCAGATGAGCCTGCAGAAAGAGCAAAGCAGTTTGATCACATTTCCTCTCCAGATATAAGGCATATAGAGAGCAGACGCATTCTTAGCGCATATACAAGGACAGAGAAACAAAATATCTCTGAGCCTGTCAGGAATGGTGTCTGGGGTTTCCCATGAGACTAAAGATGTCAATCAAATCAACATTGAATTGCATTCACTCTTTGCAATAAAACACTGGATTTCATTGACATCCTCAAATAGAGAGCTGAAAAAAAATGTAGTAATAGCGCTCAAGGGATTTCAAGGGTTTTAATAAATAACAAGAGACAATCAGTTCTGAAGTGTCAGATCGATGGCATCTTGGGAAGGGCACCATTTTTTTTTTGTGTGTGTCTGAGAAGCTTTTGGGTATGAAATAGATGCTGAGAGTGTTGCTCAACAAGTCATTTTTCCTGGAACCTTTGTTAGGTTTGGTATTGGACAAAATTATGATTTTTTTTTGTTAATCTCCATCTCTTTATGCATAACTCTGATGTCATTTAAGCAAAAAAGAGGCACGTACTGACATAATCAGGACGTAGCCAGAGGCCCACCATTATAAATGTCCTGCTTCTTCCAGACTTCAGGCATCTCACTGTGTGTACAATATAATAAAATCTGTATATTTAACCAAGGAAAGATTGTGTACACTTTAATTTACATCAGATCTCAAACTAATTAAATTCGGGCCTGATGCAATATGAATACATTCAGTTAAATTGAACTGAAATTTAATGTGTAGCGAGCTCTGCAGTGCTAATGCCAGCATTACCTGTTGCATCTTTCCCTGCAGATTCACCTTTGGGCTCTCATTACTCCATAGCGCATCTGTAGTATACTGTACATAGCAAGGTCTGTGGTTCTGCTAGTCTATTTAATGAGAAGAGTTCCAAGGTTTGCATATGGCACTGGTTTTGTTATAATCTTCTTCTGAGCTTTTGTTGAATCAGAACTGTTTTTTTGATGGTGTGTTGCAAACCCCATCTGCCATTTTTTTAGGCACAAGAGCACGTTGTAGAGGTGCCTACACCTTTACACCTCTACCGTCAGGCTTTGGAAGATGGGTGTTGTTGACTAATAGGTCATTTTATGGGTCTTTACAAGAAGGTCATAAATTCACTCTATTAGCAGTGCTTGTTTATTTCATGCTTTAATAAAAACTTCTCATTCATTTTCACGCTAGATTTACGGACACCGGTATTGACTAAGGGCTTAATGGGATTTTTTTTTTCCAGCCTCAGCCTTTCTTTTTTTTACATGATCATCCAGATTTGCTCTCACATATTACATCTCTTTTCTTCCACACTGAATAGTGGTAGTGAATGAACACAGACTGCTCTCCTGTTCTCAATGAAGCTCGAAAAACCGTGCAGTCCCATGGCTTTCTGTCAGTCTGTCTTTTTCTCTGTCTCATACTATATACACTGTGCTCTATGAAGAATCTTCACAAGCAGGACTGGTTAGACAAGAGCTCAGAAGTATATGTATAATATTCATGAGGTTGGTGCTCTTGATTGAGAGGTGTATGTATACTGTAGGTTGTAGATGTGAAGGAGGCATGCATTATGCTAAGGAAGTAAATAAAACAATTAACAAATGTATTGTACATTCTTTAGTTTGTATGTACAATAGGACATGTTGTTATGAGAGAGGGTTCCAGGTAGAAACCATTTAAGAACTCTGAGAACTCTAAACTATGTAAGGAAAGCCAATATAGACTGATGTCATTTGTAACGTAACATTGTTGTTAGTCTTTCGGCTGCTCCCGTCAAGAGGCCGGATACTTCCGGATACCTTCCTAGCGCAACCCTCCCATTTTATCCAGGCTTGGGACCGGCACTGCACCCAGTGGCTGGGGTTTGGGCATTGGCAGCTCAGAGGTTTAATTCCCAGCCAATGCCCAAACGCCAGCCACTGGATGCAGTGCCGGTCCCAAGCTCTAACTTTTTACGTAATACATGATTCAAAGTTGCAAAGATTAAGGGAAATGTTAGTAAGGGCACCTACACTGTCTGGCCAAACAAGGCACCACTTGTAACATGAAGCAACAAAACAACTAAGAAGGTTTAAAATAACTGCAATTGGGTTAAGAACTGTCCAACACATTATTAAAACCAGGAAGGGTACCGTGGACCCTGCAGTGTCTGAGAAGAAGTAGGGTAGGGGAAAATGAAAAATCACTTAAACGCATCGTAAACCACTTTCTAGTGAGACTAACCTGAAGAAAAGGCTTCAGTTTGCTAGAAAAGAGATTAAAATTGGAACAATAAAAAAAGGTCATGCAGTATGATCCATGAGTCCAAACTGATTCCAGAGCGATGTGTGCGCCGGGGTAAGAAGGGAAGCACATGAAGTGATACACCCATCATGCATAGTGTCCACTGTACAAGCCTTTGGAGGTGGTGTTATGATCTGGGGTTGCTTCAGTTGGTCAGGTCTAGACTCAGCAAAATGTTATGTGGCAATAAAACAAAGTCAGCTGATGACCTGAATGTACTGAATGACCAGGTAAACAAACAAACAAACTCTCAGACTAAGTGACTTTTTTGGCCATGAAGTGTATTTCTCCCAATATATTCATATAAATGTAAGCAATTAGATTCAAGTCAGCACATCAGCATATAGACAATAAAACATGACACCCTGTTGGTGGAGTAAAATAATCAACAACATGGTGGTGTCCATTTCTTAAACAGAATGTCCTGACGTGTTTTATTTTTCTCATAAGCACAGTGATCTGCCAACGATTTTATATATATATATATATATATATATATATATATATATATATCATAACACATTATGTTTTTAAGTTCATGCCATTTATTGTTATGGCACACCTGCAACACCAGTTAGCTGCTGTTATCGTTTACATTATAGCAGCTATAAAATGGTATTCCCTTAGCAGCCTCTTTTTTTATTTCTCTTAATGAGGAAAAAAATACAGCCTGCCAAAAACAGACCTTGCAAATTCCTTTGACGCCATACTCTCATCAGGGCTGAAAAATGACTGTCACAATGTACTGACACAGAACAGTGTGTAAATGTTAAATAAACATATCGTAGAGGAGAAATTATATGTTTTCTTTATGAAACAAGATCATATTTTTTATTGTGTTATTAATAGCCTTATATGATTATAAAGCTGGTCCCCAATGTAAGTTCTTGTGAATGAGTGGTTACTACAGAAATGAATGATTGCATTAATATATACCTATTATTCGAATTGCCATTGACACTCGGGTCAGTGCTGTAGAGGTTTGGTAGCCCACAGACCTTCTGATCAATCAATTTCCAGGATTCAACAGGGTTGTGTTATGATTACAATTATATTATCATCCATTAAGGGCTCACTGTCGGGCTTGAAATGACAAATGAGAAGTGAGTTCACTGAAGACGTTCCTTCATGGGGTGAGGACTAGGGCACGAGCGTGTGGTCTTCGTCAGAGAGACAGGAGGGCCGTAGATTATTGGACATTAGTGACCTTCATGAAGTTGATATTAATTATTCATTAAGAATCACTCTCCCCCCCACATCCCTCCAATTTTGTCACATCCTTCAGTTGGGAATAATTCATCGTAAAATCATAGCACGCACAGCATGAAATCACCCTCCTGTATAAAATAAACTGTCAATCACAGCGTCCGCATATCCGGTCTGAAAACTGATGAAATGAGTAAAGAGCATTTATGGTTTAAATGTAAAGACCGTCCACTACTCATCAAAATAAGTACATAATCTGTGTGTGGTTTGAACCACATCACACTGTCCTATATTTCTGATCCACAGCTGGTAATGCCAATGCCTGACAATCACCCTGGGCCTCTGGCCACGCCCTGATGATGTAAACTCATCCCACTGTCACTCAAATGACCCTTCATACCATATGTTCTAACTTGAGAAAGTGACTTCATTTGGCATCACACTGGGCATTATCTTTGCCTGCTCACAGTGGTAAATGGGTAGATTTTATGCCCTCACAGTATGATATAGCACAGCATGTATGCAACAAACAAAGACTCACCAGAACCACCACAGACGTCTGTCATTGAGTAAAAATGTCCCATAAAGTATTTCGCTTTTAGATACCAAAATTAGAGTCAGGTTTAAGGCTATCCATTTTTAAATGATAATTTGTATGTAACTAAAAAGAAGTCCAAACACATTACTATAAATTATTCATATTCATAGGAATCAGGTTGAATAATGTTCCCACTGCCCCAAAAAGCATGCATTGGATTTTAGTCTGAGAACACCCCTAGTGGCTAAACCCCAGCTCAGTTATAAGTATCATCATTTTAAAAGAGGTTATATATTTCCAAGTCTTATAGTGAATGCTGTAATCACACTTGCCCAGATGAACCTTATTGCCAACTGGGTTCAAACTAAAAAGATATGAAGTTGATGTGTTGGAAGCAGAAAAATGGGAAAGCGTAAGGCTTTGACAATGGCCAAATTGTGGTGGCTATTGTGATGAAAGTCTGCAGAGGTCAGGACCTACCAGAAGTTGTCCATGGAAAGAAAACCAGTGAACCAGAGAAATAGTCATGGGAAGCCAAGCCTCATTGATGTCTACATGGGGAACGAAGGCAATAGAAAAGCTACTGTGGTTTAAACTGCATTTATGCAGTCCTGGTTCTGGTAGAACGGTGTCAGAATACACAGTGCATGACATTTTGTTGCATATGGAGCTGCTTAATCACAGACCGGTCATGGTACACCATCAAACGAGCCAGCAATGGGCACATTACAGTACACCTGGACAATGAAGCAATAAAAGAAATTGGCCTGGTCCAGTGAATCACGTTTTCTGTTACATTATGTGTCTGGAATTATACAATTGTGTCACTCACCTGCAGAAGAGATGGCACCAGGATGCACTATGGGAAGAAACATTGGGTCCTGCCATTTATGTGGATGTTACTTTGACACACAGCACCTACCTAAACATTGTACCACCTCACAACTTACAGGACTTAAAGGATCTAGTACTGATGCCTTGGTGCCAGATACTACTCAATATTAGGCAGGTGATCATGATGTCAATGTATGGCTGGTGCATATTAAATTAAGAGAGTTATCAAAACCTGTAAACATTTATATCTTCTTAGCATGGAGCTGATACCTCTATTTTATATTTCTTAAACATTTTCTATAATGTTCAGAAACATTACATTGGTATGGTTGAAAGGTTTTAAAGGATTAAATGTATGATGAGAAACAGAGAGAGAGGGAGAGAGAAATAAAAACACTGGCCAGCACTTAGGTTTATGAGTGAGAGCTGGAGCCTTTAATTAAAAATTGATGCCATATTAGAGTTGGAGATTTCAATCGAGCAGCTGGAGGAAACAAAGGTGCATAGTGCACAATGAGCTCTTATTAAGAAACGGTGAGAAATAGCCCAAGAGAGAGAGAGTGTTAAATAAAAAGGGCAGATGAGGATGAGGATGAAGTGCGATAGAGAGGAAGTGGAAGACTGAAAGAGAAAACATATACTCGCTGCTCATTGCTTCTTCTCCTTCTTCAATTACACAGAGTGATTTAGAAAATGAAAATTTAATCTCATATGCATTGTTATCAGAGGTAATATTCAAACTTAATTTGATTCTCAGGTTAAATCCAAGGCCTCACCAGTGGAACATTGTGTGTGTGTGTGTGCGTGTGTGAACATGTAGGAATTTTGTAATTAAAGCTCTACTTGTTAGGTATCATTTTTTGTTTGTTGTTATCATATTATTTATTAGGCAAAAGAGAGCAATCAGGAATATTATACAAGGAATAAAATAAAACACTCAGAAGTGGCAGCTGGTGCAAACTAAAACTCCCAGCATGCACCTGATCACCTGACTTCTAACAAGGTACACCTGCAGCCAATTTCAATTATGTGTAAATAGAACTCTGTCACACAGAGACGTCTGGAAGTATAAGCGCTCATGATTCATTCCTGATGTTACAATTTTCTCTTTTGGACCTGTTGTGTACGATTTAGTTTGTTTTTCCGATTACCAATTCTCAAAAGTCTTGTCTACGTTCGCACGACTCAGGCCTGTTTTTTTGACTACCATGCAAATGCATCCTCTCTCTTTCCAGTGGTTCCGACAAAGGTGTGCTGTTATAAAAGCTTTTTATAATAGGGTTTCGGATTAGAAAAAGAATTATTTTAGAATTAAGGTATTTCAACTGCTTTCAATCTTTTACACTATAGCAGTTCATCAAAAAAAAAAAAATCTTTTTTATTTATTACAGATTGACATCAAACCGATTTGTACTTTCACTGTCGAGGAATGTCTGTGAAATGCCCAAGATATTTTTTCTGTTATCTCTTCTGTTCTAGCATCTATAAGCGTTCCCTCAGCAGCCTCATTTTCCTTCTGTCTCTGCGAAGATTTAAAATTTAAAGTTGCACCTATGACAGTTGCAAAGCACTCACATTGGAGACTTTGCAAAAACTGCCAATATCTCCTTACAGAAAAAAAGGTTCAACAATAACACAGGTTCACTAGGAGCACCCACCATACGAGTCTCTGTGTATTTTAATACTATAGAACGAGATCACTGATACACTATATGGACAAAAGTATTTGGCCAAACCTGTAATGACGTTGTATCCAAATACATACTGTATATTTCAATATGGAGTTTACCCAGCTACTTTTCTTGAAAGGCTGTCCGTGTCCGTGTTTCTGTGGGAATTCCTGCCCATTTATTCTTTAAAGTATTTATGATGTCAGGAACTGATTTTGGATAAGAAGGCCTGGCGTAAATTGGAATCTCCGTTCTAGTTCATCTCAAAGGTGCTCGATAGGGCTGAAGTCAGGGCTCTGTGTTAGGGCCAGTCAAGTTCTTCCACACCGAACTCATCTAACCATGTCTTTATACTCCTTGCTTTGTGTACTGGGGCACAGTCATGTTGGAACAGAAAAGAGCCTTCCCCAAACCTTTGCCACCAAGTTGGAAGCATAACATTGTCCAAGATATCTTGGTCTGCTGAAGCATTAAGATGCCCTTCACTGGGGATAAGTGGGCTGATTGAAACACCTGAATTCATTAATAAACAGGTTTGGTCAAAACTTTTGTCCAGTGTATATCAGTTGGGTGGATTTCATATATGAGAACACAATCATAAAGCAAAGGTCATCTCTCACTGGGTTCATGAAGATGACAATGAGTTTTTAATTGAAACACCTGAATTCAATAATTAACAGGCTTGGCCAAATACTTTTGCCCATATAGTGTACAGTACAGTATGTATGAACCTGTGGTGTGTCGAACCTTTTTATAGAAAGTTATCAACACCTCCTGACCAATCAGAAGACTTTAGAGAAGACTTTAAAGCAGAGTTTCACAAACGTTCTTTTTGGGGACCCACATTTAATGACAAATGACAGAACATTGTGGCCCAATTAACAGGCATTATTTAAATCATGAGATTTTTGTGTGATGTGCATAAATGAATGTTACTGATCATTTTTATTGCTATTTACACATTTCTGTGTTAATAAAAACATGTTCATTTAAAAGACAACAATAAAACTAGATTTTACAAATGAAACCTAACAACCGCATATATATATATATATATATATATATATATATATATATATATATATATGATTTTGTCTGAATAGTGTATGCCAAAAATATATATAAATAAATATCCTTCTACTAACAGTGGGACAAGACCCCATGCACTAAAGAACCCCTTAGGGTGCTAACAGCTAATCTTTTTTTTTCTCATATTGTACGCAAAAGGTATTCCTTTTTTTACCTCCTAATTAGAGCTTTCTGCACTAACAAGCAACACAATAAACTACTTGTTCTGGTTCTGATGTTGGTTCCAAGTCAACAGTTTGGGGCACCACAAAGGCCACAAAGGTTTCCCCTCTGACCAAAATAGTTAAAGTCCTATAATTTTAAAACTGCTTTTGACTGCTACCATCAAGGGGTCACCACAGTTGACCATCCAATCCACTCGCTGGTTGTACAAATAACACTCTAAGATATTACTCTGAACCATACCAGGAAACATTACATAAAGCAAGTGTCCTGCGTCTTTAAAAGGCAGAAGAAGAAGCGTTTGGTTCAGTTAGTGTCAGGTTGAAACTTTAAAATGGTATGTATGTATTTTTTTCCCAAGTGGCCAAGCGGAAGATGTTTCAAAAGATGCCAGACTAAATACACTGTACACACACACACACACACACACACACACACACACACACATGAACACACTTACATACACACACTCGTTATGGAATTTTCCTGTCCTCCAAGGCCATGGGGTTGATGTTTTAAAGGTTACTTGTAGAAGAGACAACTCAAGCTAATTGGAACCTTATTTAATGGAAATGTACGCTTCAGAGAGGACTTCTAGGGACATGTTTGCCACCAAGAGGACTTACATTTTCTAACCAAAGCTTATGCAAATTAGGCTATTAAAAAATCAATTTATGTATACATTATAATGTACTTAGAGGGCTTGCTGTTTAACATTGTACTTTAAAGGTTTTAGCAATGTCATGGCATTTTCATAAATTCTATCACTTGGAGTTACTTAAAAAAAGTTTTAGACTAATAAAGAGCAGTGTATCAAGAGTACTACAGAAGTAAAGTGTGTGACACAGCTATTCCGTTCAAAGAAGTCAGCATTAGTTAAAGTCTTACGTAGGTTTCACAAGTTAATGAGTTTCTCTCTCCAGCCCTTAGAGCTTATCTACAAGCACTTAAACATCCGGGAAAAATTTTAAATGTCAAGAGTGTCCTTTTGTAGATCTTGCCAAAAGACAGCGATGTTGCGGCTTCTTCTTCAAGCAGTAAATACTCACACTTGTCTCTTTAAATGCCCCCAGTAGAGCGCTGTAGCCATGCTTCTAAAGAGTTCAGGTAGAAATGTTGTGCTCATCGTCTTTAATTGGCCAAGGTGAAACTGTGTACCTGTCTCTTTAAAGGGCTTTTTATTGCCTGGAGAGCTGACAAGGCTGCATTGGTCATCTCCACTTTCCACCCCTCCGTCCCTCTCCTCATTTCTCTCTTCTCTCTCCATATATTCGCTGTCTGTCAGTTTTCCACCAGTCTCCTTGATTCTTACTCATTTCCTGTCTCTCTCGCAGTCCCACTGCTCTCAGCGTGGTCTCGTCTTATTCGCCTGAAGAAGGACCTAAAGACAGCACTCGCTAACACTCGATGAGTCACAATTACCACGACAATAACGCAGCCCACGGACCCCCAGAGAGCAGATGTCCACCTCTCCATATTCAACTTCTCTCCTTATTGACGCATATTGATGAACAACATCGCACACTCAGGAAAACACTCACACATACACTTATGCACGTACAGGCCAGAAGTCACCCTTCTTATTTTATTCCTTATCTGCCTTCATGCCAGTTAAGCTCCTTTGTTTTTGCATATTTAAATCTGTAATGTATCACTGAGTGATGAAATTGCATTTGTTTAATACCGTATACATGCTTTCAGCCAACTCTTGGAATTGCTTTCTGAAACATTACTGTGGATGTACTTTTGTATATGGCTTCTTTAATGCAGTATTATCCAGCGATGTGTTAGGCACAGCCAAGGTTTATATGAAAGTGATGGATTTATTAAATGAAGCAGACAAAACTAAAAGGGCAAACTAAATTTAAAGTCGGCAGACAGGCAAATTTTCAAACAGGCTTAACCATACCAGGCTGAACTGAATAAATGAAACAGACAGGGTCAGTACCAAAACAGTCTCATTGATACAGCTAGTGGAGAGAGACCTCGACACGATTCAGTAAATGCATAGGTTATATATCGACAAAGTTCATTTGGGCCAGGTGACTGTTCTGGGAAGCATGGGAACTGTGCTTTAACTGGGTTTGTAGTTCGTTGATAAGCTCAGGAAATGGATTTTGTGTTTGAATATGGTGTAACCATGATAATATGGTGTTCTCTAAAATGCAATCTGCTGAATAGAGGTGTAACACAATGCCTCTATCTTAATCTGTGTCTGTTTAATGCTTCAGAGACTCATATCTGTACCTGGATTCTGGTTTAATCCTGAAAAAGTCTGCCCTAAACCCAAGGGTCACTCACTCTCTTATCATCTATACCGCTTTATCATGTACTGTATACAGGGTCACAGGGACCTGGAGCATATCCCAGGAGAACAAGGGCACAAGGCGGGGTACACCCTAGATGGGGTGCTAATCCGTTGCAGGACACACACATCCACACACTATGGGTAACCCTGGGTAACGTCAAATTAGCCTAATATGCCTGCCTTCGGACTGTTTGAGAAAACCTGAGTACCTGGAGGAAACCCATCAAGCACGGGGAGAACATGCAAATTCCATGGAATCGAACCCGGACCCTGGAGGTGCAAGGCGACAGTGCTAACCACTACGCCATCATGCCGCAAGCTCAAGATGTAAAAAATTTTTAGAAGAAGACTTTTTAATTAAAAATGGAAGCACTGGATAAACCCCAGCGGTAGAAAAGCCAGTCAGCACAGTCCATGAATTCTGACACAACTCTCAAGATCTCTTAACTAATACTTGGTTCAATTTCTCAAAATATTAGAAACAAACTAGTAGTCTAAGGCTATGTCCACATTACAAGCCACATTAATTCCAATTTTTTTGGTCGGATTGGATTTGTATCTCATGACGGTTCACATTCATAATTACAAATTACTTTTATCTGACTCTAATGTGGATGGATCTGTCCTCTGAAACTCTTCACATCAATACATCTTTGCTCGCTCTATATGGGCTAAACAAGTCATATTTATGTAACCACTCAAACAATAGATATGATTTTAGCAAAGAAAAAAATGCTTGGAATTTTGCTCTGGTGGATGGCAAGGAGTTAGTCAGTTAGTTGGCTATATTTATTGAGGACCAGAAGAAGGAAGAAAGCCAGACCATTCACTTTAGCAGCTATTGAAATCCCGGTGCTGACTGACATCAGCGAGAGCCCAAAGTAGGTCAAAAGTCACATGAACTCTGATCTGCCCGTTTTAATTAAAGTGACATGACATAATATATATAATTTTTGAACATGACATGTACATACTGTATATACAGTAGTTGAAGATAGTTGTCCTTTTGTTTGTTCCTCAAGCTTCATGACAGTAAAAACCTTTCGCTCAAGAAATCTTTTTTCCACATACAAGCCTGTAGCTTCAACCAGCTAGATGATCAATCCAACTAATGTATTCCGATTCAGTTCTATCTCTACTATAGCTCTATTACAGTACCTGCACTGTGGCTTTAAAAGCCTCACCTTATGGCAAATGTGCTTCACTCAGCCTACACTTTCTTTCTTTCTTTCTTTCTCCACATTCTTTCTTTCTCTAAACTCCATATTTTTATTCCTTTCTATATCTTCCTTTTAAAAAAAAAAAAAAAATTCCTCCTTTTCTCAGCTATTTACAATCTGCTGCCTGAAGCAAAGTTCTTTTTACAAGCTTATGTTGTTTTATCATCCTTATTACCAGCCAGTAAGGATGCTTGACATGGATGCTCTGCCATTGATGATGGTGATGATGATGATGATCAGAGACACACAGGCACAACACTATTTAACCCCTCTTTTGACACAGCACACTTAAACAATGATACGCATTAAATCAAACACACATCATTAATATCTCCAAGGTTAGGAGAAACATTATCGTCTTTTCACCCACCTATGCACTGAACCATAGGTTTGTCCATTTCCCCAGTCATTACTGGTCTATCTAGCACGTTTCATCCACACATCCATCTCTGTCCATTCAATCATATATCTGTCTGTTTATCCTTCCATCCATCCATCCATCCATCCATCCATCCATTCATCTTTTAAGTATTCAGCCCTAAGGTAATTTGATGAAATGGTAATTCAAATTCAAATCAGACTTTCATATTAACAAATATTTAGTTTACATTTATTATTCTATTATTTCATCTACTGTATCTGTTAGCAATCTCCCCATTAACAATACAATACCTCAGATACTGTACAATACAATGTCAGAATTATTGCGATCCATATAAAAGCCTAACAGGTTGTTAAAAAAAAAAAAAAAAAGAGCAGCCACCTCAAGCACTTCACCCTTCCACTCGGCTGTAGAGTTGGCTTCCTCCACTGAACGCTGCCATCGCACAGATGGGGTTAAGGATTATGAGTGCTGCAAAGTCTAGACAGCTGCAATACTCTGGGTCCCACATGGTGTTTCTCAGCCCCAGGCTACATTCTGCCCTAATCTCCACAGAGTGCGCTGCTCAGCCAGCCGAGCTGGAGATCACATTATCTCACCCACCGGGATCAATCCACAATGCACACTTTCCTTTCTGAGACATGATGATGATGCTGATGATGATGATGACCACAAGCTAAACACGACCTTTAGAGCTAACGGCTGAATCGATTGATAAGGTGATTTTCTACAACTTGGAATAAGAAGAGTGAGAGCGTTTTTGCTTTTGGAAGAGGTCTTTAACTTGGTAACATCGTGGATGTGATGTCACTGAAAGTGAGCGTACCGATTTAGCTTACAGCTCTAACAGATGATGTTAAGATAAATTTGGCTCAGGGCAACAGGCAAATGTCACAAAGTAGATTTTTCTGGATTAATCCGTGCTTATGCTACATGAGAAGTTGTTTAAAGGCAAAGGCTGCCACTTGGGATTATTAAGATGAAGATTTCGGGTCACTGTTTGCGTGGTTTTACATGTGTTTCCCATGTCCTTCTAGGTTTCCCCGGTGTAATTTAGTTCCCAAAACATGCCAGTAGGTGGATTGTTGACTCTAAATTGCCCCTAGTTGTGAAGAAGTGTGTGAATGTGTGTGTGCATGGTGAACTGTGATGGACTGTTGTCTCATCCAGTGTATGTTTCTCGCTCACTCCTAGCATTCCCAGGATGATGCAGTTACTGAAAATGATTCATGAGGAACCTTGTCTCAAAATGCCTACCTTTTTGTCGAATGGAAGGTTACTGTTGAATAGAGGGTTGCTTGACATTCCCAGAGTGTTGCTTGTCTTGATGGTTTTTAAAAATAGTGTAGGGCAGGAGTCAAGGCCATGCTCATGGAGTACAGTCTGCCCTTTAATTGTCCTGCTGTCCACCTGATTCAATATTCAACAGATCACCCATTCAACTGCCAGCATGAATATATACTGCCTATCGAGCAAAGTCACCATTTAAGAAAGGCCCGCATCATGAAAAAACTAAAATAATAATAAAATAAGGAACAATATTAAAACCTGAAACAATTTTGCTGAATTGTCACATTTGCAAAAGAAATGTGATAAGAAAAATCATTAATGACTGTGATTGGAGATCACTTAAAAACCTAGTAAAGTTGCATCTTTAAAAATCGACAGTAGAAATCACAGCTTTGTTTAATAGTCAAAGTAACACATATAAAGCAACTTCAATTCATATTATTGGGACTAAACAGCTGTGTGGCCACATGTAACCTGCTTGTTAGTGAAGTTAATTTTTCTGGTTTAATCCAGAAAAAAAGGCTTCACTGTTCTTCACTGAAGAAAAAGCTTGTGTGGTCTGATGAGTCCAAATTTACCCTATTCCAGAGCAATGGATGCATCGGGGTGAAAGGGAAGCGCATTAAGCGATGCACATATCATGCATAGAGCTCACTGTACAGTACAAGCCTCTGGAGGCAGTGTTGTGATCTGGGGTTGCTTCAGTTAGGCAGGGACTGAATGGGTGCGTTATCATGTCAAGGCATTATTTTCTTTTCTTTCCTCATAGTAGTTTAATTTACTGTAATCAAAGCAAATGGCAGTCAAACTAAATATTATCATGTGTGGGCAGTGTATTCAAGTACGAAGAATGCCAGAACGTACAGTATAAGTCGGGTGTACCAGGTTAAGAAAACACTGATCTGGGAAACACATTGCATTTTGCGGTGGTTGCAAAATGAAAAATCAGATTTGGAATAGAAATGGATTTTTTCCCCCTGTGATATACACTACGGTTCAAAAGTTTGGGGTCACTTGCAAATTTCTTTGTTTTTGTTTAGTGACTTATTTTCTACATTCTACAACAATACT
>JAOVVA010000026.1:21948885-21963740 GCA_028565275.1 Leiocassis micropogon | reverse complement strand
ACATACCCCCAAAATGCCCCCCCCCCCCCCGCCTTTTTTTTTCACAAATAATATATTTGACTACTTTTTAAATCAAGCAAATTAGTATTGTTTTTTTGCTTTGTTTTGTTTTGCCTTCGGACAGTTTGGCTCTTTCTTGTCTGATGAAAGACTCTTACATTGCACATTTTTTACAGACATACTACATCATCACTCAAACACACACACATACACACACACATACACACCTGGCAGTTTCTAAAAAAAGGGGCTTTTCAGAAACTGTACATCAAACAAATAGGCATATGTATTCTCTAAAAGTTGTGGGGAAAAGTGTCTCCTACTCACAAGCACTCATCAAATTTAAACATATTACCAATCAGACATACTGTATGAAAACTGGAAAAATAAAACATAAATTCAGAACTTTTTAATCTTTCTATTTATTATTTTATATCCTCTATCTGTCTTTCACTTAAACCAGTTTGCCTTAGATACACTCTGCTGTTATTTTATTTTTAATTAAAATATTATAAATATTAATTACATATTTGTATAATTATTTCCATTTGCAAGAAGGGGATTGCCTCCCCTGTCATTACTACTCTCTCTCTCTATCTCTCTCTCGGTACAAGCTATGGGCATTGGAGGTTGTATAAATACATTATAATGGAGTAGGCGAGAGAACTTTATTGTTGCTGAGACAATATTTGTGGTATGTAAAGCTAATTTATGTCTCTTTTTCTCATTTTTTTCTTCTTTCATATAAACCAAACCATATTTTTATTCCCTCATTTTCTTCCCTTCCTACACTTTCTCTTACCATTTAAACCAACCCTATCCACCAATTCCCTGATGCCTCCCATCCCCAACCTCTATTTCTTTAGTTGGTTTTGGCACAGGAAGATCGCCACTCCTCTTCGCTGAGTCCTAAATCCTCCCCTCTTGCAGAACCATCCAAGACTCTGAGTGTCCTGGGTGGCCAGGGCTCTGTCTCCCCCCTCAGCCGGTGGGTGCTGCACAGCCGCAGTCGAGCCGCCAATGCTTCAGCGCTAGAGCTACCCTACCGCTCACCTGTACCCTTCTCCAAACAAGAATTTTGGGAGATGCTGGGCAGTGACCTCCTCAAGCCTGATACCAGTTCTGATGACGATGCCTCAGCAAGCTCTCGTGTCAAGCGCCGTCCCATTGTCAAGACAGGCAAGTTTAAAAAGATGTTTGGCTGGGGTGACTTCTACTCCAACATCAAGACGGTGCGTCTCAACCTGCTCATCACCGGCAAGATCGTGGACCACGGTAATGGGACGTTCAGCGTCTACTTCCGACACAATTCCACAGGCCAGGGAAACATCTCTGTCAGCCTGGTACCACCCGTGAAGGCAGTGGAATTCGACTTGGAGCGCCAGAGCGTGGTGTACCCTAAGGACTCCAAGATCTTTAACTGCCGTGTGGACTACGAGAAGGTGGACCGCAGCAAACGCACCTCACTGTGCAACTATGACCCATCCAAGACCTGCTTCCAGGAGCAGACCCAGAGCCACGTATCCTGGATCTGCTCCAAGCCCTTCAAGGTCATCTGCATCTACATCTCCTTCTACAGCACAGACTACCGGCTAGTGCAGAAGGTCTGTCCGGACTACAACTACCACAACGAGATGCCCTATCTTCCCTCTGGATAGAAAGGAATGGGCACAGGGAGCAGAAAGACAGGGATAGGGTTTGAGAAGAAGTGAGATTAAGTACAACCAAGGAGGAAGGGATAAGGAGAAAAAAGCATGAATGAATGAAGAGATTGAAAGCATTGACGTGGGAGGTGTGGGTATATTTTAAGTTGTATAAAAGCTCTCTTCAGGGTGTATATGGGACCATTTAGGAAATCCTACCTGTTTGGAAAAGACCTCTTTGCAAACTGAGCATTTTTCCATGGATTGTGTTTGATCATCTGTAATATTCCTAAGGTGAATGTAAGGCATTTTGCTCCTGTGATAAATGTCTTCAAAGAAACTCTATGAGAAAAAAAAGAAAAAACCTGACAAATCTGACTGCAAAGCTCAACATATGCAAATCAACCTCTCTAGTGCAGGTACTGTATGTGAGTGAGAGCAAGAGCACACTAACATGAGGCTTTGGTGACAGGCAACCCCCACCGGTGTGCTTTTTATGCATCATCGGGCGTACATCAGGGCAAGGTGACATACATATCTGAGAAATCATAAAACAAAGAACAATTACTATGTTGATTTCAATACGCCTACTATGCAGATGCTAGGGGTGGTGGTTCAGGTTCCTGAGGACAAAAGAAGTCTATATTTTCAGAGCATAATTCAGGTTGAACTCTCCAGAACAGCCAACAACCACATACACCCATGACCTCTGGGTAAGTTTTCTCGAAGGAAAAGAGAAAGAAGGAAAGAAACGATTAAGTGAATAATGCAAAGAAAGGTGAAAGAGAGAAGAGGCAAAAGTGAGAGAGGGTTTAGGACGCTTTTTAATTAAAAGTGAAATAGAGAGAGAGATGTTGAGTATGAATTGCCGCATCCGCTCTATTGTTCTAGCCATATGAGACGGGGGGAAAAAGATTACATTTTGTTGCTGACAGGACTCCTGATTTCTCAGCATGATAAGTTACCCACTGAATGCAAGATTGCTCTATTCTTTTCTGCTAGAGTCAGCCTGTAATCTGTGATTAAAAAGCAGAGTACTATGCATAATTTAAGACTTATTTAAAGACATTGTTAAATGGATTGGATAGATTCAGATATTCATTCGCCCTGGAAAATCTTGTGACAGGCCAAATTACTGCATTAGACGAATCGGCAGTCAGCTTGACCTTCAACAGCTTTGCGATTTAATAACCAGTTCTAGTAAAAAATATGTTGTCATAAACAGATTAGATTTAATAGTGGGTGAGGAGGTCAGAAGGCAAAAGAGTATAAAAATAATTTAAAGAAAAGAGGGGGAAGAAGGATGACAGCAAAATGGACAGACATAGTGACATGAAATGCATTCGTGACGGTCAGGACATTGACATATAGTAAAGATTGGAAAGTTCGTCAAGGGGGTTGTTATAACACCAAGTAATCACGTGGATGTAGAAATGGACGAATAAGAATATCGTTCCGAAAAGCATGATGCTATTTAATTCATTGGAAGGTAAAAAGAAAAATACAGAAGGAAAGGGTAAACTGCAGTCTTTTTATGATTCTAGCATGGTGTATCCCCCTCAGGCCTGCACATTAGCATTGATATAAACGCAGAAGCATCCTGAACTTTACAACTATTTATACTCAGCTATGAAGCCCCATTCCCATTTCATTAATCTCACTCTACCTCCTCTTCCTTCCTACACAGCCTCATTAGGAACTGCTCATTGAGCCATTTTTCAAATGTTCTCTTTGAGCGCTTAAAAACCAAACTCACTCAAATATAATACCAGTTTTACTACACTATTCACATGCAAAGTAAAGTAAAGTCAGGTAATTTCTACATCATAACCCAGACACATGTGCAGAGCTACAGTATAGACACTGGGCCTGATGGTCTGTGCTGGTCTGCTTCTGAGCTGTGCTGTGGGTGAGTTTAGCATCCCGCGTCTTTACACACTAATCCCATCCAGTTAAAATACTTGCAAATCTCATGCAGTATAACTACACTTTAATCTTTTCCAGTAAATCTTCAAACTAACCTCCTCCGGTTTAACTATACTGTCATATATTCCAGTTAAAGGGGGAGTCACGGATACTGGAGAAAGATTGTTCTTGAGTGCTCGTTCATCAGTTCTGCCCTCAAATCCATGGATGTGCATTGCCAAGGCAGCAACCCTTTCCCCTCTCCAGTGCACAAACACAAACAGCCGTTAATTTGCTGCAGTGTAACTATCTCCATTTCAACCACGCTCTAATCTCCTCCAGTTTAATTATATGCTAATGTCCTTCAATTTAACTACATCCTAACCTCCTTCAGTTTAACTATATACTAATCTCCTGCAGTTTAATTACATTCCATCTCATTCATCTTAACTACATTGCTAATCCCTTACAGTGTAATTACACACTGATCTTTTACAGTGAAACTGCAGTCTAATCTCAGTTCAATAACAATACAACCTTCTCCAGTTTAATACACACTAATGTTATTTCGTTTAATTACATTCTAATTTCCTCCAGTTTAAGTATGTGTTATTTCCCGACAGTACAACTGCGAGTAAACCCATCCAGTTTAATTACGTCTAATCTCCTCCTGTATCATTACATGCAAATCTTTTTTTAGTTTAACTACTGTATGTTCTAATCTGCTCCAGTGTAACTACACAGTGTAAAAAAAAGAAGTACAATGCGACATGCTCATCTGCTATTGGTCTATTTTACTTTACTCAAATTTTCACACAGACAGAATTGGTTCTCACACACTTTTTGGAAACCGAAAGCATGTGCTTCGTAATATTTAGGATTTGAACCCATCACTTTTAAAATGTTGTTAAATCACTAATCCCTAAATGTAAAAAATAATAATAATAATAATAATAATTTAATCAAAATTATGTTTTTAGAAAAAATGCAGATGCAAAAGAAAGAATTATAATTTTTTTTGGGGTCAGAGAAATCTATGTGGGACTTTCTCTTCAGCAAGTAAGCTGAACCAGCTTAATTATTTTACATAATGTAGCATCTGTTTCTTTACTCAGTCTGTTCTCCAAAAAAAAAAGAAAAAGAAAAAAACAGATTTTGTCATCGAGCGAGCTGTCGTTCATGGACAGCAATTCAGCAATAGGCCTCAACTGGAGAGTGAGAGGAAAGGATGAACTTGTGCTGTCACGCACTGGTGGGTGTTGCCAACAAAAGGAGAAAAGTTCAAGTGGTGGAATGTGCCAGTTGTCATAGCAACCGGCCCCTGTGAAGTGCGGACGGAGCCTCGGACACTTGGCTCTGAACTGAGTTAGCGTTCAATACAAACTGAAACTGAGCTCTCTTGTGGCAGATGGTACTGTCGGTACTATATAAAATATATCATTATATAAATATATAAATACAAATATAAATATATATAAATATATATATATATATATCCTCACAAACCCAGCAGTGGGACTGGATCTATTGTATGGGACACTCAAGTAGATTCTCTAGCTCATTTAAGGTTTGTTTATTTCTCTATATTTTTTACATTGTTTCTTTTCCATGTGCATCATGTTGATGTAGTGTATGGATGATAATGGTGGCATTTATTGTGGTTTTCTGACCTCTGGAAAAAAAAAATCAATAAACTAGACAGGTGTGCTGAACTTCCCTTTTGAGTTTAAAGTGCTGAAGCATTTTCTTGGGTATCCAGGCTTATGCGCAAAGGGCCGATGGTGCCCAGGTTTACATTCTAACCAAGCAAGAAGAAAATCAACTTTTTGAAGACAAATCAGTTAAGTAAACAAGGAAAGTCACGTGAGCAGATAAGATTGGACACGACTGGGCTAAACCATCTCCACGTGTCAGATCTGTTTTGACAAAAAGGAGTGTATGTCAACAACAAGTGTGCCAGAAATGTAAGAGATGCTCCCTAATCCGGTGCTGTTCTCAAATAGAAGGCTGATTTTTTAAGGGCAGCCCATTTTGTCCAACCCAACTCGCAAACTTATATCAACTTACATGACTCAATTTATATAATTAGAAAGGATGATTAAGGTTATGTTTAAAAGCAAGATTAGCATTTTTACATTTCCTATAAAACAAAACAACACAGTCACAATTCATCCTAATTGGTCAAATTATTTCAATGGTTACAGTTTGATCCTGTACAATATAACATCGATACAGCCAGACAAGACTGTACAGTTTATTCTACATTTTATGGTAAATTATCTACACCTGATTACATACTGTAGATTAGCACAGTGGTGGTTAGCTTTGCTACCTTATTATTCAGAATCCCGCCAGTTCACTCCCGAGCTTCGGGTTCATGTCCGTGTGGAGTTTTGTTTGTTCACCTCATGAGTTTTCTGGCTTCATTCCGGTTTCCTACCACTTTCAGAAAACATGCACCAGGTTGGTGAATTGGCTACAACAAATTGCCCCTAGGTGTGAAGGAATGTGTAAAGAGGTGAGTAAATGTGTGTTTACATGCAATGAAATTGCCCGGCCATTGTCTGGCATCCCATCCAGGGAATATTCCCACCTAGGTTTCCTGGGACCGGTGACTAAAATGGAATGAGTTTAAAGATTTTTTTTATTTATTTTTTTATAAAAATTAGAGGTGAGATCACAAATTATGTGCTCTATTTTTTTCAGCCACTGTGTAAATATTTCATATTTCATTTCCAATATATAAATATTTAATTCCATCCATTCTAACAAACATAAATGAATGTTAACATACTTACAGTTTGCCTACAAATCAGTAAGCAGTGATGTGTAACAGTTTTGACTTATTTGTAATTTTGTTTCTGATGGGAAATCAGATAAAACCAATCTAATCACAAAAGATGTCAGTTAGCTGTCGATAAAGTAATGATGTAATGATGCCTCTTGCATTTGGTATGTTTATTGCTATATACGCGCTATATATCAATACAGTATCTCAATCTATCTATCTATCTATCTATACACTAATGTTCAAAAATGAGTGCCCCTCTTTTAATTAATTATTAAATATGAAAATTAGATTGTAGCTGGTCTCAGTATTGGGCAAATACAACCTCAGGCAAATGCCATCATTTACATTTAGGCATTTGGCAGACACTCTTATTCAGAGCGACTTAGAAAAGTGATTTGTATTTTCTATCATTGGATAGATCCTTACACTGGGTTACTGGGCTACTAACTACAGTAAGTACCATCAGTCAAACACCGATTAGCCCAAGCACTAGGGGATTAGCCAAAGTACTGAAGAAACAGATATGTCGTTGTTTCAAGATCTTATAACTTTTTTTTATTGTTCCATTATTTATTTTACAAAAATGAAGCCAAAAAAAAAAAAAAAAAACATACAGGCTAAACCAAGTACGCCCTTGATGCGATAGCTTGTAGATTGACCTTTATCAGCAATAACTTTAAAAAATCGTTTCCAGTTATAACTTTATCAGTCTCTTACATCATCGTGAGGAATTTTGGCCCATTCTTTACAATGTTGATTCAGTTTATTAGGGTTTTTGGGCATTCACTTATGCACAGCTCTCTTAAGGTCACCCCACAGAATTTCAGTTGTGTTAAGATCTGGCCATTCCAGAACCTTGATTCCTTTATTCTTAAGCCATTCTGATGTAGATTTACTGGTGTGCTTCAGATCATTGTCCTGCTGCATGACCCAGTTTCAACCAATATTTAGCTGTTGGGAAGGATGGCCTCACATTTGCCTCTAGAATACTCTGGTATACAGAGGAGTTCATGGTCAATTCAGTGACTTCAAGGTGCCCAGGTCCTGTGGCTGTAAACCAAGCCCAAATTATCACTGGTCCACTGCTCTGCTTGACAATGGGTATGAAGTTCATCAGCTAAAAAAGCTGCTTGGGTTTCACCGAACATTGCGTTAGGCATTAAGGCCAAACTCCACTTTGTCCCATTTGTCAATACGACATTGTTCCAGAAGTATTGTGGTTTGTTCAGATGCAGTTTTGTGAACATTTGCCATGCTTCCAGTTCTTTTTAGACACAAGAGATTTTCTCCTGGCAAGCCATCCAAACAAACTGTACTTGTTCAGTCCTCTTCTAATCGTGCTGTCATGGACATTTAACATACTTAGTGAAGCCTGTAGGGTCTGACATATAGCTCTTGGGTTTTTTTGTATTTTCTCTAAACATTGTATGGTCAGACCTTGTCAGGTGAATGTGCTGTGACGTCCACTCCTGGAAAACTTAGCAACTATCTTGAATGCTTTCCACTTGTGAATAATCTTTATCACTGTAGAACATTAAACTACAAATTGCTTGGAAATTGTTTTACAAGCCTTCCAGACTAATGTGTAGCAGAAATTTTAGCATTGTGTTAACACACACACCTGAATGTTCCAGACCAGCAAACTGTCAAAGCTTCTGCTTTTACAGAGGTGATCACCAATTAATCAAGGTCTCGACTTTCCCTCTTAAATTCTGTGAAATCAATAAGGAGGTACTTGTATGGGCCACTTTTTAAATTACTTTTTAAATTTAGCTTAATTTTTGTTAAATAAATAATGGCACGGTGAAAAAAGTGATATGTTGTTAGTCTGAGTTTGTATTTGCCTAATACTAAGACCAGCTATATATAAATTTGGTCATGCATTCTTATTCAACAAAAATGTGATAAATAGCACAGAATATGTTTTATATTTTCAATTCTTCAAAGTTGCCATCTTTGCTTTAATGACAGCTTTGCTACTTTTGGCATTCTCTCAGTCAGCCTCATGATGTAGTAACCTGAAATGGTTTTCTTGAAGAAGTTCTTGGAGGTGTTGAGTACTTGTTGGCTGCTTTTCCTTCACTCCCCAAATCATTCCAAACTATCTCAACTGGTTTTAGATCGAATGTTTACAGTAGGTCAGGTCTTCTGATGCAGAACCCCATCACTCTCCTTCTTGGATAAATAGCTCTTACATAACCTAGAGGTGTATTTGGGGTCATTATCCTGTTAGAAAACAAATAAAGGTCCAAATCCTAAGTGCAAACCAGATGCAATGGCACGTCCTTACAAAATGCTTTGGTGCCACTCTGGTTAAGTGCGCAGTCAGTTTTGACTAAGTCACCAAATGTGTCACCAGCAAAGCACCCCCACACCATCACACCTCCTCCTCCAGGCTTCACAGGGGGAACCACACTTTCAGGAAACATCTGTTCACCCTCTCAACATCTAACAAAAATATGCTGTTTAGAGCCAAAAATCTCAAATATGTACTTATCAGAACAAAGGACAGTTTTAATGTCCATTCCTTAAGTCTCTTTGACCAAGCTCTTCTGCTTCTTCCCAAATAATGGTTTCTTTGCCACAGTTCAACCATGAAATATGTCTGCCATTTGAACTCTGAGAAGCACTGATGTGGGTTCTAATCTGAGGCTGTTCATTCTAATAACCTTATCCTCTGCAGCATACAGTAGGTAGCTCTTAGACTGTCTTTTCTCTTTACCTAACTGAGTCTGTCTTGCCATAATATGGGTTTGTACAGTAGTTGTAGTAGCACTAATAGGGCAAACTCTCTGCCCACTCTTCCTCAGCACAATATGGTCTAAAGCCTATTAAGAGGGCAAGAAATGTCACAAATTAACTCTTGGCAGAGCATAAATGTGAATTGAAAACCAGTTCAGTTGATGACCTTGTGAATCTGAGAGAGAATGCCATGAATGTGCCATTAAAGATAAACATAGATACTTTGGACAATCTTTAATATAGACCATATTCTGGGTTGTATTCTGGGTCGGTTTTTGTTTACTTCATAATTGCATAGGTGTTATTTCATCATTTGGATGTTTTCAGTATTAATGTACAGTACAATGTTAAAAAAAAAAAGAAGAAGAAGTGTGTCCAAACTTTTGACTAGTAGTTTATAGATAGATAGATATGCCGATGGCAACATTGATTGGACAAAAGGTGAAGGTAACAATCCCTAAGTAGAAACATGCGAGTGAGAGAATTAGAGGAATTGTGTAAGAGAGAAATGAATGACATAATACTTTACACATTTTTCAACTTAGGCAAATTTCATTTGCTCCTTACATTCTGTCCATTATACTATTTCAAAAATCCTGTATTATCCTTAAGTTATGTGTCTGTTTAAGTCTTGTCTCACTTTCTCATACTTTTGCATTAACGAACACACTTATTTGTACTCATTTTGAAGCCATTAAATCTGCATGGCATTTTAATTAAGCCTCTGACTCCCGATGACAAGCCAATGAGTTCAAACAGTCAGCCGACTACACAGCTTTAAAAGAAGATCGATTGCACTCTAGTTATCCAGACCTCCACCTCTCTGCTTCATCTCACTCCCACCCTCACCCCTCTCTCTTTCTTTATCCATCACTTCTCTCCTGTTTTCCTTCCTTCATGGCACACACCCCCTTTATTCCCCTGTATGAGTGTAGTCTGCCTCAGGATAACCTTGGTGAGAATGATGAAAGGAGGGGGAAAAAAAGTCAACAGGAGGGAATATAGATCTAATTTGGAAGGTCGGCTCCCACTCAACGCCACGTAATGTAATTTAAAAGAGCAGAGTGCCTCCGAAGCCAAATAACCAGCAAGAGATCATGAACGAAATCATAGCACAGAGAATAAGAGGAAAAACACAGAGTACAGCAGGAAAACAAGAATGAGAAAAGGAAACCTATTGATCTAGAAAAGTGAATTGTGAGAGCTGAACAAATTATTTTTTCAGCTCTCACGATTAAAGGGGGAACAGGCTCAAATCTACACCTTTAGATGCGTGGCCAATGAAGAAATCTCTATATTTCCAACTACATTGTATCACTCAGACCTTTAATACAAGTGATTTAAAAACAGATTATTCAATGTTGTTGAGGTTGTATGCAAAAAGTTTTCAGAATTTGTGTACTTTCATGAAGCCTACCACAGTCACATCATTACAATACTATGACAAAACTAGATCCTCAAGGCTTGTTTTGGCAGTTACTGTATAAGTTCAACCTTTTTAATGTTTTTTTTTTCTACCCAAAATCTTATCTTATACAGACACTTCAAGGCAAAAGTTCCCACAACTACTTTTTACCTAATCTTTGTAATATTCCAGTACTGTAAGCCTTAAGTCAAACCTCATATTATATTAGATTAGATTTATTTTATATATATGGATGAAAGTTTTACTGTGATAGGCTGGAAAATGCCTAAAAAAGATTAAATTTAAAAAGGTTGTTAACATGTATGTAACAATCTCAGCAGCAACCTCATTTCCCCTCTTGTCTGTTCCAACCACTCAGCATCCAGCTTCACCACTATACTACTCACCAGCTTGATCATCTGTCATCATCTGCACCTGTTCTTCACTGGTTCATGCCTTAAGTTAAATGCTTTTTTTTCAATGCTTGAATGGTTCATTTATCACTCTTTGGCTTAACAAACTTAAAAATGATTCCTCTGAAACTGGTCAGATACAGCAACTGGACTGGAAACGGGAGCCAAAAACTTCCTAAAAATGAGAGCCAAAAAAAGTTATTCAGGAAGCCCAAAGACTCAAGACTACATTGAAAAAATACAAGAAAGCCTGGCTCTTTGTAAGTGAAATATGAAGAATGAGGTGTGACTCAAGACTTTTGCACAGTACTGTATTTCAATCTATATCCCTTATGAAAGAAGACTTGTTTTTTCTGAATTTCCTGACATGTTGCTTTAGTGATAACCTGACAGATTTTTTTTAACTTAAGAAAATATACAGTAGAATGTTAATATGATATTTTCGAATACTAAATTTTAGGTATAGTTCATCAGATTTAACTTTGAAGAAAGAACATGTGAATGACAAGTGAATGATAAATTAGATTTATTCATTGAGCCCACAATACAATCTTGGTTTATAGGCACATGCGATTTGTGGGATCTTTGGTTCAAATGATTTACTGTACCATGTTTACTGACCTGCACACTACCATTTCCAGAAGACTTCTGTCCTTTTGTCCTTTCTTAAGTTGTGAAATGGCTGAGCACTTTTTTGTACTGATTTGAAGCAGATTGACGTGTCATTCTGTCACTAATGATGGTCATATGTGGCTCCAATTATGTCATCTTTACATATTGTTTTAGCTATTTATCCCTTGTTCAGAGTCTCATAATGTATTTCTCCCTCTAGTGATACTTCCAACTGTAGATAAAGACGAATTGATAAAAAAGTGCATTATTCAAACTTTTTTATTTTCCCTATTAGCACATTTAATGTTTAGAATGAGAAAAAGCTAAGAATGAGAGATTATTGTTTCTATAAAATAATATCTGTTTTCTTTATGAAATTACAACAAAAATAGTTTTGAACTAGCTTTTTTTTCACATTTTCACTGATTTTCTTGTATCTTATCATCAATAACTTTGGCTGTCATCGTAAATAAATCCCACCTGTGTTTTGAGAACATTTTGTTTCATTTTCTTTTTTTCTTTTTCCACCATACTGTAACTTCAGCTCCATTCTGATCTTCCTATTGCAAATCTGTAATATGGGTACCTTTCAAGATACTCTATTATATTCAGACCACAAGAGGGCCATGCTAAAACCATGGATACACTATGGGGATTTTGAAGAACATAAAAAACCTTTATACCACTTGTAACATGTTTTAGCCTTGCATAAAATATTGCTTATCTTAGCTTTTGGTCCGTCAGAAAGTTGTCAGCTTCTAGTATGGCCAGAACAAAACAATGCACTATTTGTTCTAATACTGTATATAGACATATAGATCCAGATCTCAGCAATTCTCCTGTTCTATTTACTTAAATCAAGTCATTTCATGCAATTGTATTTTTGTTTTGTTCTGCTGTTCAGCACAATTGTTTTAACTGTACAGTCAGACGTTTTTAAAGGGATCCTGCTACTGTGCTTCAAAAAAATTAAACGGTAATTCTACTTGTAGTCGAGTAGATTTTTAGACAAGTACTTTTACTTGAGTATTGCATTTGTGCTATTCTGCCACTTCTGCTTGTAGGTAAATCAGTTGCACATGAAATAGCACCCACTTTTGATAAATAGGAAATATGGAACTGCTCTTATGCTTGGCTAATTTAATTTTTTTTTTTAAATAAAGTGAATTTAAAATTAGAAAAGTAAAAGTAGAAATATTCACTTTAGATGAGTGTTTGTGTATTCTCTTACCCTGAGAACTGCATGTGACTCTTATGTTAATGACCTGCTCTTAACCCTGACAGTAGAACCTTCTGATGGTTGACCCTGGTCCTGAAGAGCCTGCCTACTTCAACTCAGAAAGGCCTGTTATTTGGCTGATTTAAAATTACATTTACATTTGCACACTCACTTGAAAAGCAGCTTACAATTGAGACAGTGACAGCCTGGTGGTCCTGGGATTTGATTTTTCAACCTTAGCCCAAAGCCTTAACCATTCAGCCACTTAACCACTACTCAAGTGTGTTGGGAGCAGGACAAACTAAGATGTCCAGGATGGGAGGATACTCCAGGACCAGTTTGAGAGTATGTAATGTAATCTCAAGAGCATGGACAAAAAAGTGATTTTTAACAATGGGATTCATCACCAATGCAACTACTATAAAGGAAATACAGCATTACATTAAGTACAGTAAGTGCAGAAGGCCCGGGTTCTCCCACCCAATGGGCAAACCCTAGCCATTGGTTCTAATGGCTAGGGTTCTAATGGGGCAGTGTCGGCCCCAAGCTCGGATAAAATGGGAGGGTTGCGTCAGAAAGGGCATCCGGCGTAAAAACCTACCTGTACACCAGGTTGTCTGCATATCAGATGGTCTGCTGTGGCGACCCCACGACAGGGACAGCCGAAAAACTAACAACATGTTAGCTTATATGTATACCCAGGTGTGTTAAAACAGCAATTGTATTAAACTGTATAATGCTAAACATAGAGAAGCTAAATTATTCACAGTAGGGTGACATCTCTCTCTGCATGGAATTGTCCCTACAATCAATGCAGAAATCAACTAGCAAAGCCATGGAGGTATCCGATTCTGGTTTGAAACTATTTATTTCTGCAAGAACTATTAATTTATCAAGAAATTTGTGTCAGGATACAGTATGAAGTATTTTCAGCACATTTTCAGTGAACAAACCAAGCCAAACCGAACGCAGGCTAAGTTGTCAAGGAAGCCGTTCAAAACTTTTTAACGTCATTGGAAAGCCAAGCGAAGCGAGTTTACATATTTTTTGTGGGTTTTTTGGATTTTGTGCAAGATTTAGTGACAACATTGCACCATGGGTCCCAAGAACTTTAGCAAGGACAGTAGCAAGAAGAAAAGGGAGACACTTTCAGTTTCATTTTTTAAAGCACCCGGTGCCAAGGGAAATCATAAATGTCTATTTATTTCATATTTGACTTCATTTACATGTCTTTTATGAATGTTTTAATGCTTTTCATATGCAAAAATATGATTATAATATTTGAAATAGGTAATATTTCCTGGTGAGAAATGTTTTATTTCCTATGAGAAACGCTAAATTTCGCCTTAAAAACTCGCCTCAGGAACGGATTCAATTTGTATATTGAGATACCACTGTACATACGTTATACTAATTTAACACACAACGACCTATTTAACCAAAAAAAAAAAACTATTCCTACCCAACAATTTGGGCTTTGATTATTTCTGGTTTGATGCTGCTCTGATTCCAGACATCAATTTGAAGTTCAACAACCCAGGGTTTTTTTCCCTCCACATAGAAATAGCAATACATTTATTTTACTGAAATATATGAGCATTAATGAAAACTCATTATCTAGCACATCTAGGTTAATGATTGTTGATGAATTTTTTGCACATCTAGAGGTTTTTATGGCAATGCTGGCATCAAGAATATGGAGTTTGTCCAAGTGTGCTCAGCTGCTTGTTTCCTGACCTTAACATTTTAATGACTTTTCATTAAAACTTTCATCAGCTGTAGTGGCTACTGGGAGGCCAAATTTTGGTGCTGAAACAACACAAGCTATTTTAGAAGTGTATTTCTGCATCGGGCTCTATATTGCAAAAATATACAGTGTATGCTTTCAGGACATCCTGACTCATGCTTTACTGAAAGTTTTTTTTTTTTTTTTTGCATCGGCACCCACATCGCACCATAGTAAACTCATTAGCATACACCTCACCAACACTGCAACACCCTCATAAATCCTCTGCACTTGGATGGATATTCAGGGCAACTAAACCATGATGATATACAGTGGTGTGAAAAACTATTTGCCCCCTTCCTGATTTCTTATTCTTTTGCATGTTTGTCACACTTAAAT
>JAOVVA010000026.1:21892451-21918559 GCA_028565275.1 Leiocassis micropogon | reverse complement strand
TAGTAGCCTTAATGTGGGAGCCCCCCTAGCGGCGGGGAGGAATTGGCTACGACTAATATTGGGGAGAAAATTGGGGGGAAAAAAACAAAAAAATAAGAGCATATGTGAAATTTATTAGAAAGCATGAGGAAAGTTCAATTTGTAAATTCCAGCTTTTTCAGTAAAGTACCCCCCCAAAAAGTAGTCTATAATTGGACATAATGGTTTACTAGATAAGAATTTGATTGTCTGTAAAGGACAATCCTAATTGCTATTATGTCTGAAGTTTTTTTTTGTTGCTTTTTTTGCTTATGCAGGTGTAACTTAATAGACTTAATATGAGTTACCTCATCTCATCATTTCATCATTCCGTGATGTTATATCCCACCAAATCCTCCTTGTGCCATTGTCTTCTAAGAGAGGTATTGGTGTTATCGGCCCTTGATATTTCAGCAATATTGCCTCAGATTTGTCCACCTAGGTTTCATAGGTTGTGCTGTTTGCGTGGGTAGTGTGTGTGTGTGTGAACATGTCCAGAATGTACTGTAGTTCATGGAATTGTCACCCGGGTTTTATGTATTGTTCTGGGGATTTTAGACATGATTAGACATATGTGTTTTTGTGAATAGAATAAACTGTGCGACAAGGGAATGACATTGTCACTTGTCTGCAGCAGAGGGAACCTATTTAGCGCAGTGCACAGTAATACCGCTGAGCAATTTAAACACAAATGTGGTAATACTTTATTTTCTGTGAACATCATGAGAATGTTGAGTGCAAATCTTTTTAACAAACCAGACTATTTTAAATCACAAGTTCAGTGAGAAATCACCTTAAGGCTAAAGCATTGCGGTAGTTGAGCTGAACCCATTAACCGAAGAAAGACGAGTGACTATGGTAAGGCTCAAGAGCAACACCACATTATAAAGAACACAGACGATGCCAGCTTATCGAGCCAATTCTTTCTACTTGAGATGAAAGCTCAGACAAGGACCCAATTTCATGATGGAAAGACCAGGGCAAGCACTCCAAAAGACAGATCACTTAGACAAACAATATTTGTGGAAGTCCACCGTATTGGTGACAGCTAGCGCACTCGCTCATTAATTGTATAAAAAAATAACATGATGTTAAACTTGGTAGTTACGTAGCCAAAGCAAATTCTTGCACATCCTTCAGAATGTTTTAGGTTAAGACTTGAAAACCTTCACCACACTTTCTCTTCCATTTATATTAAAACTGAGATATTACATTATTCTGTTTATTTTTCTTTCAATTTAGTTTTTTGTTTCCCTATCACCATCACTTTTGGTGCTTTTTCTCTCTTTGTCTCCCTCCCACCCTTTCTCTCTCTCTCTCTCTCTCTCTCTCTTTATATATTTGATGGATGGGTTGCACGTAGGAAGTTGTGCTGCCTCTAATAGAGAGACAGAATTGAACCATTGGGAAGTAAATGTTAAGGGCCTCGTAAAACACCTTACCCTAATCCTCCTTCTCTCCCCCAGTCCCCAATTTCTCTCTCACTCTGTCACTGCCTGCTTTGCTTTCATTCCACATATTCACAGGCCTTTTCAAAACTATTGGAACGGCAATGCTCATTCTTTTGTCTTTGCTATACATTGAAGACATCTGGATTTAAGGTCAAAAGATGGATATGAGATGATAGATCAAACTTTTCATACTTTCATATCCTTATTTTCTATCTAAATTTGTAAACCCATCAAGGTTTCAAGCAAAAATATTGGAACGTTACAGATGTTTCTTGCTGCCCAGGTGTGTCCTTCATTCATTTCTTATTCTTCTATACCGCTTATCCTGATACAGGGTTATGGGGGCCTGGAACCTATCGCAGGAGACTTACTGTAGGGCGTGAGATGGGGTACACCCTGGACAGGGCACCAAACCATTGTATTGGTGCTAAAAAGTGACTAAACTAAGGTTAAAAATTTCACTAATGAAATACTATTGATTTTTATGCCCAAATCCATGCTTATTTTTTTGTAAATATGCATAAACATTTTTATTTTTATCAGATATATTTGCTAAATACAATTTCATGCCCTTTTATGTACTGTAGTGTCTGTAATTATTTTCAATAATCTTAATTGTCATTCAGATGAAACTTGGCCAGTTTAGATTTCACATGTAAACCTGAAAAAGTTTATTATTCTAAAATGCAGAATTCTTACGATATTGAAACAGGAATTTGATATGGTTACGGACACTACAGATTTTTTGGTTTTTAAGCTTTTACCAAAAACCACTTTAAGCAACAATTGTTACAGGTCATATGCTTCTAGAAGCTTACGCCATTTTTTTTTTAATCAATACTCATTTCAATAAAGAAATGTGAATAATTTGCATTTTAAAGCGAGACATTATAACGTTTAATTTTGAGGGCACATATAAAATCATCTCATTTAAATCATTTTTAGAGAAGCAAGATTGGTCACACCCATGTTGCATAAAGTAGCATCTTTGGCACGCACACATTATCTGTATTATATGTATAACATAAAAAAAAAATTAAATCAGCACCAATACTGTGTTTTGGCCGACACAATTCGGGAACGTCACTTTGTCTAATCTGCATGTCTTTGTTCTGCGGAGCTCCCAGCAGCAACCCACCAAGCACAGGGAAAACATGCACTCCACCACACACACAGACCCGACGGGGGGAATCAAACCCTTGACCCTGGAGGTGTGAGGCCACAATGCCAACCACTACTCCACCATGCTGCCTCAGGTGTGTCCTGTTAAATTTTATTGATACTGTTGAACAGCTACTCTTGCTTTCAGCCATGGGTTTTGCTTGTGAAGATTGCATTTGCTGCTAAAAATCACAAACCAGTATAAAGAACACAGAGCTGTCCGAGGGGGAAGAGCATTTTGAAAGCAAGTAAAGAGAGAGATCAGAATCAGTGGAGAAGCATTTGGCATAGGCAATACAACAATTTGCTGTGTCTTGGAAAATAAAGAAACAGCTGGTGTACTAAGCAGATACCAATCATGTTGGTTAAGAAAAACAACAGCAGCTCAAAGGAAAAGTAAATTAGAAAAGATCTCTCAAAAATGTATCATTTATGTCTCCTAGACAACCATGAGATCTGTGTGAAATCAAAATGAGACTACGGCATATGGTCTGACGTACTGATTCACAATTCTTAAATTAGCGTCCTTTCAAGCTTCAACAGAGCTCTCTTCAATCTCTAAAATAATTCTCAAATGTTTTTAACCCCAGATGGAGAAATCCGAGAGCTTTCTATATGGACTCAATCTTCTCTCATCTCAACCTTATTCATGCATCATGTACATGTTGAGCTAGAAAGAGCAAATACAGAGCTCTCCACAAACACTCACTGAATTCTGAATGCTTTTTTTTAAATTATTGATTTTGTATTGTTATTTTGTACAAATTATTGTGTATAACATTAAGTATTCCACTGCATATTATTTAGCCGTGAATCAGTGGAACATGATGGAATTACAGTGAAATTATAAAATGTTTTATGATTGTTTACTTATGATTGATTTGTAATGCATTTGGTTTATAAAATCTACATTGTAAAATAGAAACAAAACTTTTTACTGGTTGCTTTATGAAAATTTATTACCAGTTGCCATCTTAAACCTTCACACAATACAAGTCTGTTATGCCTATATTACCATAACTTCTTATTACCTATAAGAAGATGTTTAAAATTTAGCAAATTGCTGACTTTTTCTAAGAATTTTAAGTCCCTGCTAATCTGCCACTGTTAGGCCCTTGAGCAAGAGCTTTCATCCGCAGATACAGTTGGGCATCGAGTGTACAATTTGACACTGTAATAAACCGCCACTTAAACAACACGTATATCTCCAGTGAGTTGAGTATTTGTTGCCGGACTGACCCTTACCTTACCTTGTATATCATATACACTCACATATTGCTCGATTTTAGCTTTTGTGTTGCTCATGTTCTTTTCCAAATGAGAAAAAAAGAGCAATTAATAGCACTGAGTGGAGTTTTTGTGAGGTTACCTCCCTTATTTCTCAAGGATGATTCCTGTTGTTTAAGTGTCACTCACTCATCGTTTATACTGCTTCATCCTATATACAGGGCTGTGGGGGTCCTGGTGCCTATCCCAGGAGACTTAGGGAATACATTTGATGTGGTGCCAATACATTGCAGGGTACCCACTACCCACACACTACATGCAATTTGGGAACACCAATTATCCTTTGTCTTTGGACTGTGGGGGTAAACCGGAGTACCCGGAAGAAACCCACCAAGCACAGGGAGAACATGCAAACTCCATGCACACAGAGGCAATCAACCGTGGACCAACCCCGAATCAGCCCCGGACCTTGGAGGTGCAAGGCGACAGTGCTAACCACTAAGCCACCATGCCACCCGCTCAAGGGTCATGTCTCACCAACATTTCCAAATGAATTTCAGGGGACCCACATGAGAAAGAACATATATCGGACAAAGCAGTAGATAAATTGAGGTTTAAATGAGAATCGCAATTTTGTCTCCCGAGTTACAGAAGAGCAAGCTTCGAGCAGTACTATTTTCCTCTGGGAGTTGATGGCAGGAACATGATGAGAGCTGTGAAGAAAAATGCGAAATAACAGCCAGTTACATCAAGTGCAGCGGAGTTAGTGCCGTGGCTTGGTCATGCATGGCTGCTTCTGGAATCACAACCATGTTGATGATGTAACTCATGATGGTAGCAAGGGAATGAATTCAGAAGTCGACGGAAACTCGATGCGGCAATTTACAGAAAAAGGTTTGAAAGGGTTTTAAACTTGTCGATTCAATCTGTTCAACCAGATGATAAATCAGATGAGCATACATTTTACCACCTGAAGGGAGAGAGAAACCCCCTACGAAATCCTTTAAAGGCATCACAAACGAAGAATGCAACAGGATGGTGATTTCAGTGATCAAGGGTTTTGCATCCAAATCTTACGTGTTATTTACTTGAATTTACTTTAATACTGTCTCTTGCGATACTTTTGCGGTCTGCCATAAAAGGAATATCGAAGGAAATTTGAAAGATGTGAAATATGAAAGATATGTCTTCAGTGTGCAGGGGGGAGAAAATGAAGAATTGGTCTCACCATTGTAATACTTTCAGACGGGACTGTATGCTTACCTGTGTGTATATGCACGTACGTCCCAGTGGAGGCCACTGTGTTTCAGCATGCTGGAAGTCTGTGTATATATAAGAGTTGGAGGGGGGAAAAAAGTAGCTGTAACACTCGTGCAACATTCTGGCTGTTAATGCTGATTTATTTATATTCCATACCAAGAGACAAGTGCACTTTGCAAACTTCAATCAGTATGCCATGAAATCAAATTAATATACTAGATCATGCTGTGGGTGTTTTGGTGCATGTGTATGTGTGTTTGTGTGTGTGCGTGCACGCAAATGATGCAGGAGGAGCCAGCTGGCCAGATTACATGGCTAACAATCCAGAACCAATGGCCAGTAAATTTTCCTCGCCAGGCTCACCAGACTCTCCTCTCTCTTACACACACACACACACACACACACACACACACACACACACACACACACACACACACACACACACACACACACACATACATACACACAGCAAACAGCAGGTGTGGAAATTGGTTGAGTTTCTCACAGAGCAGTGAGTGCCATTGTGAGCTTTTTTTTTTCCTTTCATGCTTTTTTCTGATGAGCTCATTAGACCCTGCTGCCTTGTGCATGCAAGGGGACAAACACACATACTGTATATACAACAGAAACACACATCAGCCATCACTCAACACCTCGAGATGACCCGCGCGGTTCTGTTTCTAAGAGGCAGAGTAAGACATGACAGAGGAAAGAAGGAGAAAGAAATAAAATACTGGTACTGTGTAGTTTTACTGTACTGTATATTTAATTCGAACTTTGCCAGAGTTCACTGGTTTGTGCTCGAGACAATCCTTTTAAACTGGACTCAAACATGGTACGCTGATACTTCTTTTGGGCATGATAGGGATTAGTCATATTTACGCAAACGTACCAGATTCTGGTGTCGAATGTACTCGGATTTCTTTCTGAGTCCCAAGTGTGAAAGCATTTACACACAGCTGACGTAATCGTTTGAGCTAACCCGTTTGAGATATTAAAAATCCCGCTACAACTTTGCATCCTCAATGTCTTTAGATCACATAGGCCTGTATTTCCGTATTTTGGATAAAATCATAAAAAGTAAAAGCCATCAGCGATTGTGAAATTGTACTCCAAAACCACTCCAACATTATTATTATTAATGAGTAAAAACCAGCCCTTTGAGTTGACTTGTGCTCTCTAAAGTTCCTGAAAAGGTTCCTGGGTCCCTGCAGTGGAAATACATATCCTGTTTCTTCTTCCTTGTTTTCTTTTTTGGATGCCAATTCCCACTCACTAGCTCGAGTCTGCATATCTATTAACTTCTGTCACAGGTAAAACTGTATGCTGCAACGTCAAACTAAACAGATTTATAAGCAAGTTTTAACGATCCTATTCCGCATCCATGACCAAATAGATGTCTGACGACCTGCAATGGATTGGCACCCTGTACAGGATGTACCCCACCTCGTGCCCTACAGTATGTCGCCTGAGACGCGGTGTACAGGATAAAGTAGTTTAGACGATGAGTGAGTGAATATTTCACCATGTAGTCTATAAGGGTGTCAGGCTGCGTTTGTGCACTTTCTAGCCCAGGTATGTTTTTATAAACCTTACCTGCTGATAAGGCCTGATAACTATCATACAACATAAAGTAATATAATATAATATAATATTTTCTACTTATAACATTTTCCACTTCCTTTTTATTTTATTGGTATCCAACAATTTCTGTTTTGCTGTAATTAATGATAATAGATTTCAAGAATCTTAAGATTAAATTAAAAGGACTAATGTGCCTGATTAAAAGAAATATCCTTTGCGCTCTCTAGTCTATTTTGACATTTAGGAATTTTTTTACATGCACAACGAATGGAAATATGAAAGAAAATATGACAATATTGACATGGAATTACACTGAAGGGTTGAATGAAGCAGATTATTTAATAAATTACTTCTTTCACTATGGTAATGTAACTGATTACTTTTTAAAGAATTTTGTAATGTAATTAGTGACTTTAAAAAGTAACATCCCCCAACACTGACCATAAATCATAATTCTGATGGTTATTGTGATATTAAAAACATTTCAACACGTCCAGTTTGGATGCCAGAAACATAAATGGTAAGATGTTAAATGTCTAGGTGAAGTCTGTGTGTGTTTGTGAAGAATTTGAAGTACAAATGTGATCGCGAGGTAGAAACCTTACACGTACTTCAAATGATCACACTCACGCTTATTAATGACAAGAGAAGGAGATTTTTTTATTTATTGCTAAATTATGTAACTAATTTCAATTTTAACAAATGGCACATGGTGAGTATGTGAAAGTGAAGGACAGATTAAATGATGTGAAACCACAGGGAACAAAAATGAAGATCATCATTAGTGAATACAATTCATCATTAGTATAGCATTGCTCTGCATCAAAATGTGTGTTTTCATTTATTTATTTATTTATTTATTTATTTATTTATGTTACTCCTGCTATTAGGATTTCTTTGGCTGTAGGGGTCCGAGCACCAACAGTGTCGAGATTTTTAGTAGTAGTAGTCCTTAAAAGGGAAAAAGTATGTACAGTACAGTAGTTATTTTTTTTAATTGAAAAAAAAAAGAATTTCTTTTATTTTTGTGAAGCTGCTTTGAGACAATGACCATTATTAAAAGCGCTATATAAATAAAACTAAATTGAATTGAAAAAGTACATACAGTATCTTATCCAGCGGTGAAAGTAATTCTAAATTATTACCTGCACTATTTAACCAAAAGGTAAAGGGGATTCACCATGGAGGCGGTGGACAGTCCTGTACATCTCGTAAATTTCTCTTTGTCTCCACTTCTTCAAATCCACTTTCTTCAAACCTTAGATAACGAACTGTTGGGTTCAACCCTAAATAGCATAAAATGGAAAGCTAGTAGGGTGTACTTGTTGTTCCACACTCCAAGTAATGCCCTTGATCAGGGGTTAGAGAGGGACATTGAATCTTTTAACGTTATGCAGACTGGGCTGTACCAGCCTACTTTCACCCACGATCTTATCCCATAAGATGTGCACTGTCTGGTGAAGATATAAAAATTCTTGCTCAATTCAAAACAAAAACATCAGGAACTATTAAGTTCTGGCTAATTATCCACATAACTTACCCAGGTGCATCCTTCCACCATCTATTCTTTTCTTGTATAATCTGGAGTCTTTCCCAGGGAATCTATGGTACAAGGCAGAGTACCAACTGGATGTGGTGCCACCCATTACAAGGCACAAGCACAAACACTCCCAATCACTCAGGAATTTGGGAACACTGATGAAACTGGATCCTAAGAAAACACACCAAGCACAGGGATACAATGGAAACTCCAGACACCCAGACTGCAAGAAGGGATTCAAACCCCTGACCTTGGATGTGTGAGGCAACAGCGCCATCCACTAAGCCACTGTGTCGCCCATAATGATATATCAAAGAAATACAACCAAAGTGAAGGGTAGGTACAGTATGTATAAGCACCAATGGGAAAACTGTTAACCTTGCTACCCATGACTTCATGTCTGCAGCTTGTAAAGTTCCTACACCTCTGGGCATTCTTGCCATCGCAGGTAGCCCTGGCGGTTCTTCATTCAGTTGTAGTACTTGCTTTTCTTTGGACCAGCAGATTAGTTTGGTACGAGTGCATAGGATGGTGTCAAGAAGGTTTGTAAAAAGATCATCTGGATGGACCCCCTCATCATAACAACAGGTAGCATTAATAAATAGTTCTAACGTGGTTAAATTACTGCCATTAGAATTACTGCTGCCAACAATAGAGTTGTTTTTATTGATCTTTTCAAGGTTGCTTTGGTGTATTATTGAATATCATGGCAGTAAAATAAAGCTATCTGACATGAACCGAATTGAGGGAGGAGGGGATTGAGAAGTGAAACAGAATAAGAGATGGAAAGGCATAAAGCGGCGAGTGCGATCCTTAACAAAAATATGAAGTGAATGAAAGAAATAACAGCTAGCAGGGGTGCAGGATGAGCAGTGCGATCGTGACCGTGCAGGAAGATCTGCTGTCCGCTCGCTCTGACTGCGCGCTTCAATCAGCGGGAGGCAGCCAGCATGGGAACACCACTCCCCCGACATGACGGACATTTACACAGCAGCCATCTCCTCCCCGCAGGGGGGCTTTCCTTATCCTCACACACATGCGTCTTTAATGTCACTCAGGCCTCTAATAATGGTTCTTATTAGAACACAGCTAGACATTGCAAAATGAGAGAAGACAACCCACCAAGTATGAGAATTAAATCTCTCCATCTTTCCCTTTATCATGACTCTCTTTATCTCTCCTTTTATCACAGATCTTTATCTTTCCATCTCTCCCCTTATCATCATGTGCTGGATTTCTCCTTTTTATTGTCACTCTTTATTTCTCCTCTTTATCCCTCCTTTTCCTGTCATTCTCTTTATCCCTACATATGTTTTTCTCTTTTTAGACCTCTATCTCTTCTTTTCTTGTCATCCATATCTATCTATCTATCTATCTATCTATCTATCAATCTATCTATCAATCTATCATTCTCTTTATCTCTCTCTTCCTTGACCACTGCATTTGTCTGTCTGTCCTGTTATCACTCTCTCCATTTTCCATTATTTCATCCTCCCTATCTCTCATCTATCCTTTTATAATTATACTAATAATTATTAATAATTATATATTATTATTCATCATCATAATTATTCATTTAATAACTGTCCTTATCTCAGATTTTACCCATGCATTCACCACTGTATCTCCAGCTTTACCTACATTCTCTCCATTACCATCATTTTCTCCATCTCTCTTCACCATCATTCCCTCCATCTGTCTTTACCTTCATTCACTCCATCTCTCTTTACCATAATTCCCTCCATCTCTTTACCTTCATTCCCTCCATCTCTCTTCACCATAATTCTCTTTATCTCTCTTCACCATAATTCTCTCCATCTCTCTTCACCATAATTCTCTCCATCTCTCTTCACCATAATTCTCTCCATCTCTCTTTACCATCATTCTCTTCATCTCTCTTTACCTTTCTCTCCATCTCTCTTTACCTTCATTCTCTACATCTCTCTTCAACATCATTCTCTCCATCTCTCTTTACCATCATTCCTTCCATCTCTCTTCACCATCATTCTCTTCATCTCTTTTCACCATCATTCTCGCCATCTCTCTTTACCTTCATTTCCTCCATCTCTCTTTACCATCATTCTCTCCATCTCTCTTTACCTTCATTTCCTCCATCTCTCTTTACCTTCATTCTCTCCATCTCTCTTCACCATCATTCTCTTCATCTCTCTTCACGATCTTTCCCTCCATCTCTCTTTACCATAATTCTCTCCATCTTTCTTTACCTTCATTCTCTCCATCTCTCTATACCTTCATTCTCCCCATCTCTCTTTACCATCATTCTCATCTCTCTTCACCATCATTCTCTCCATCTATCCCTTCATCACCATTCTCTACGTTTTATTCATTTCCACCATTCTACTCATCTCTTTCTTTTTACCACCAGTCCTCATCTCTTCCTTTACCCCATTCTCTTCATCTCTCCCTTTGTAATTCTTTTCTTTCTTTTTCTCTCCTCCTTTATCGTCACTCTCTGCATGTCTCAGTTTGCTCACAGTCTATCCATATATCCCTTTGATATCACATTTAAAAGACATGTCAAAGTGGATATAAATGCAGAATCAGATTTCAGCGCAAACATACGATTTTCAGTCAGTGCGTGTGGGTGTCATCAGGTCCATGCACAGCAGTTATGACTGGAAAGCTAACAGGAATAAATGGAAAGCTATAAAACACATAAAAATGTGCAGGAAAAATGATTTTATTGTCTTTTTCAAACACTGTTGCTGGTAAACTGTTGATGTATAGCAAGGTAGAAACATGTGAGCTTCTACAATAACTGGACCAATACAGGAGCAGAAATGCTTTGATCTAACGGAAGTGTTTGTGTGTGATGACCATCAATGGAATCCCTGATTCGCGTTAAGATCTTGTTAAGATTGCAGACTCTGATCAAGGTACGGGTTACAGCAGCTTGTAGGTCAGCTTTAACCCCATGTTATCCCTTTAAAAAATTCTAACACGATCTTCCTGGCTTCCTCCTGAGAGCACAGAAATCATAACATCCCAAATCAAGGTTAAAATATTATCCATGAAACGGTTATCATGGCACCTGCTGTAAAAATAGAAACCCAGACATACACTCACTATCGTAAGTGCAAAACACACGATGATGCCATACAAAGTAAATCAGTCTGAAGCACAGTTTCATACCAACAGTGACAAAAATAGACTGCAGACTGACAACACACACACACACACACACACACTGGGTTGGAATAGTGTGAGCTGTGAGTTCTGGATTGAGTCCCAGGTTAGAGGACGTCTCCTTCTGATCGCCTCAACCATCTGCTGCTGGCCAGACGGACCACACCACTGGAGGTATGCCTGGAAGAGAGAAGGATAGAGGGAGAAAGAAAGAGCAAAATAATGAGGGAAAGGGCGTTCAGGGAAAGGGGGAAGGAGAAAGGGGAAGGGCTTAAACTTGAGATAAGCAAGGAAGAACGAAAGTAGGAACGAAAGACAAGAAAAAAGCAAGCAGAGGTATTAAGGGAACCAGAAATAAAGTGTCAGAGAGAGAGAGAGAGAGAAAGAGAGAAAGAGTTAAATGGAGAGCAAAAAGGAAAGGAGATGAGGGCTGGCCTGGGAAATGTTGGTATAATCAGGAGGGACACGGGTCATCTGTTACTTGTCTACCTTCAACCTCTTCCGTCTGCTCAGGGGAGAGAGGAGTGATGAAATGAGGAAAGATGACATAGTGAAAGCAGAAACATGGGATAGCAAGCGGGAAAAAATCAGAATAACCCCATTAAGGCTTGTTCACATTACCAGGGACTCAAATCTGATTTTTTTTTTTTTTTTAACCTAAACTCAGGTCAGATTTTTTTTTAAGACACAAATCTCATCTGAGACACTTTCGCATGTGATTCTACAGTAGATTGGATTTAAACCTTATACTTGGTATCTGGTACAGTACATCCAATCTAGGATATATATATACTGTACGTATAGACAGATGCGTCCACATTAGAGTCAAATAAAAGTCACTTGTGATCATGGATGTGAACCGTCATGACACGCAACTGAACAATGTGGCTTATAAAGTGAACAGAGCCTAAATAGACCGATACATCTGTTTTTATAAATGCATAAAAGAAAACGAGCAGTGTGTGTGTGTATGTGTGAGATAGAGAGAGAAAGAGAAGTGTGTGAGAAATGGGTGAGAGAGAAATGCAAAGTCAGGTGGAAGAGAGGCTAAATGAGATTGAGATAGAGAGGCTGGTACAGTACAGTATACACTCAGTGTGTGTGTGTGTGTGTGTGTGTGTGTGGTGAGAATATAGCAGTTTAATTGGGAGAGAGAGTGTGTGTTCTTGGTTGAAGGCAGACAGGGCACATATGCTGACGCAGAAAGTTTCAGAGGAAAATTAGGTTTGAAACAAGAGGGAAATAAAAGCTAGAGAGATATAGCAAAGGAGACAGAGAGATACGTACAGTACATATGAACCACTTAACTTTTGAAGGAAGAAACAGGCCACTTTGCAAGAATATTATTTTATAGGTTTGTATCCTTGTATCTGTAGCTATTTTTCTCCAAATAAATCCCATAACAAATCAAATACGGTAGCTGCAGTGCTTTTGTTAGCATTAATTCATCTATATCTCTTTCTTTTTCAGGATCTACTGTATAACCTCCCTTTCTGAATTCATGAAGAAGCAGCAGTCCTCATGAGGCAGAAGCAACAACATGAGATGTAGGTCAAGAATGGGCAAGTGCAGGCCACGATCAAGCCCTCTTTATGTCTTTCTCCTCCAATCAATAGATAGGTTTGTTGAGGTTGAAGTGGGTGGAGCACTTCAGGTCTCACTGTCCTCAAATAGAGATAGACCATATGCTCTGAGGTTCTTTGATCCACCCCCAATCTGGAGGCATTATACCAGAGACCTTTCATTAGTTAAGGGTGTACACTTCATGTATTGATGGATTTGGGCTTCAGCAAAGCCTGATTCAAGTCACTAGCTTTGGTTAAATTCCTGGGAGGTGACGGTGAGGTGCATTCACTGAGATGTGAATCCACTCATGACAATCAAAAACAAAGAACAACAGAGAGACATATATGTCCATCACATACTTGAGACAACTGGGCAAGCCAGGCTCATACAGTACAGTGGGTTGCGATAGCATTCGTCACCTTGATGTTTTTCCTGATTTGTTGCATTATAACCTGGAAATTAAGATTTATCGATTTGCACATTTGTGAATATTTTCTTATTGTGACGCAAGCAATAGTTTTAAAAAAGAAGTAAAAAAGGTTGGTATTCCTTTTCACTTGTAATAGATCCCCGAACCCCAAATTGTGGAGAGATTGTTGTTGCTGCAAATCTCTCTTTAGGCCACTGGTGGCTCAGTGGTCCGCTTCTCACCTGCCAAGCAGAAGGCCTGCACTTGAATCCTAGCCAATGCCCAAACCCAGCCACTGGATGCAAGATGCATTCTAAGTGCTGGACCCAAGCCCAGATAAGTCGAATGTGCAGATCAGAGGGTTTGCTGAGCCAAACAGAAGAAGCTGAAAGAACAAGAATTGCAAATCTCTCGGGTGATGTCTCTATTACTGTATCTTAGCACATCTAGTAAACCATTCTTCAAGGATTGACTCTGCCATTCCAAGACATTTAAATGTATCAATTCAAACCACCCCAGTGTAACTTTAGCAGTATGTTTATGGTCGGTGTCCTGCTGCAAGCTCATCCCCCATCCCCTGTCTCAAATCTCTGGCAGACTGAAACAGATTTGTCCATTGTTTCTTTTTTAGTTTTATTCATCTTTCCTTCCATCTTGATCAGTATTTCAGTCCCATGCTTATGAAAGATTTTCTCATATCATGCTGAAACCACCACCATGCTTCACTGTGGCAATAGTCGTCCCAGGGTGATGGAATGGGAAGTGCTGGGTTTGAGGCACACATAACATTCCCATGTTGGTAATGATAGTCTCGTTTGACCAGAGAACATTTTTTCATGTCTGCCATATGCTGTTTGGGGAATCTCGACCTTTGTCTGCTAAGCCCCATACACAGCAAGCTGTGTTACATTGGGTGGTCTGATCTTGTACCATTCTATTATAGCCAGCATTATTTTTTTTAGCAATTTGCTTTCTGCATTGACTTTTCTGTGGGATCAGCCTGGATGGAATGACCTTTGCTCTCCAAAAGCATAAAGGAGACAAAGGTGCCCATGACTTTGTCACCAGTTTACTGATATATAAGACAATTAAAGTTATTTAGTTCAGGTGTTTATGTTATATCTGATTGGTGCAAAATTGCATACAGGTAGACCTTTAATCAATTATGTTATGTCTGAAGTTAACTGGTTGGATCAAGCTCTTACTTAAAGGTTTCATTAAATGAAAATGTCCATTTTGTTTTCAGGTTGTAGGTTGTAAGAGCATTTCAGAAGGTGAGTATCACCCCACCCCCTTTAAACTGCTATACAGGCAAATGCTTAGGGGAATGCCTCATGTGATAAAAGAAAACTAGAAGAATAATCCAACACCCAGTAAAAATGAAATTCAGTACATTTTTGACCCGAGAGTGCAACTCCACACACTGGGTCACTTGCCATGGGAGCATTCGCTCCAGGCTCAGACAACAGCTATATACTGTAAGAAATCTCTGACAACTCTCTCCAGGAGATGAAAACTTGATGAAGTGTTACTTCTTACAGCTTGAACATGTACATCTCAGACAAGATCAGAGGAAAAAAAATTTGCATGCATTTAAAATACTCATCGAAGTAGTTGGATGAATTTTTCATATTGTTAATAAAACACATTATCTTGGCCATAACTGGATACAGTTCTACACTACATTACATTACTATACTTTTTATTTTATTATATATTTTCTATATTTCTATTTTTATTTTTGTTATTTTTACAGATTTTACTATCTAATATTTTAGTTTATTAATAGTAATAGTTTATTTCCATTATTTTTATTCCTTGTGCATTATGTAAATTTAAAGGTCCTCTACATCCAAGTTTATTTCCATATTTCTCTTATATTTCTAATTTGTAAATTCTCTTACTGTACCTTTCTTATTTCGCACTGAAACTTTCTTTTGAAATCTTGAGGTCATCAGCAGTCGTATAAGCATTGACTTCATATCATACCATGTATAACTATGTACTGTATGTGACGAATCAAATTTTTATTTGATTTTGAAAACAATGTGAAAATTGTTCATAAAATAATATGGAATTTCCTTCAAGACCAATCCAATAAAGTATCTATCTATCTGTATCTATCTATCTATCTAAAAAAGCTTTTATGAGATTGTCTTTTATTGAATATTTTATCGAATATTTTATGGAATAGTTAATGTTTATTTTATAGAATCAGTTGTTGCCCACCCCAAGTTCTCTCCATAAATGTGAGAGCCCTCTCTGTTTGTGTGCATTCCTGTTTCTATGCACATCATAAAAGCATGCTGGTAGCTGGATTGGGTACTGTAGGTGTGAACGAAGTGTGAGTGTGTGTTTATATTTGTAGAGAGATAGAGAGAGAGAGAGAGAGAGAGATGCTCTGCTATGTCCGATCCAGAATTATTTTCCGCAAAGCTCCGAGGATCTGCCTTGACCCTGACCATCTTGAGGAGGTTATTCAAAATTAATGAACTTTTGTGATTTTTTTTGCCCAGTCCAATCAAGTTGAAACCAAGAATATATTTCAAGCTTGAAATCATTTTTTATTACTTAATGAAGATTTTATTTAATCAGTTAGATACTTATCATTTCCAAAGTTAATGTAAAACCTGTTTATTTGAGGCTGTTTTTGCAGCAAAGATTGTGACAAACTGCTGTGATAGTAACAGAAAATTAAAGAAATTAATTGTCCAGCTTCGATACTTTTATAGGCTTCACTTCAGCAATAAATGTGCACGCTTACAAATGTGTGTGTTCATCATAGACTTCTTCAGGTTGTTCCAGTTTTTCAAATACATGCAGAGTGGCAGTCGTAGCTCAGTGTCTAAGATGTTAGACTACTGATCCGAAAGCCATGAGTTCAAATCCCAGTACTGACAAGCTGCCACTGCCTGGGCCCTTAAGCAAGGCCCTTAACCCTCCACTGCTCAGTTGTACAAACGAGATAAACGAAAGTCCTTCGGAACATGCGCTTCTGCCAAATGTAAATATTTGGGAACAAGCAGTGGCTCAGCTGAAAGTGATGATTCGGAGACAGACAGCGTGCAGTGCGGAGCAGAGACTCCTCAATGATTTAGTGTTGCCTACAGCAGCAGTTAAGTGTTTTTTTTTGTTGTGTGTGTGTGCTATGTGCATCCCCAGCCGCAGTAGCATCCACAATGAGACTGGATCAGAATCTTTGACCTGCTGCGCACCGCTGATCTGAGTCTAACCCAATTAGATTGGATAGTGCTGAGCAACCTGTGGCTCGGAGAATGCGCTTTGCTGTGCCACAGTAGTGGTCACAGCGGAATTTTCTCTGCCACAGTGAAAGGGTTTTATTTTACTCATTTTTATTTTCTTACATCTGCTTCACTGTTTAGTTTTTTCCCCACCATCGGATTAGTCCACATCCCCAAAGCAATGACTTATGAATACATTACTCGATTACTCTATGCAATGATTTAAAACAATATTAAAAAAATCTGCATTATTTGAGTTCTACTGTGCTTTAAATGAACACAAAAGGTGGAATTAACGAAAGGAAATGATGTGCAATAAAGGTGTGGTTATATCGATGTTTCCAGAGTGATGTCTCATCAGCAGGTCTGGTCTGAGATGTCTCATAAGACCTGCAACTTCAGGGACACAAGTCAATATGGGCATAATACATACGTATTGTCAGAATAACATGTTTTACGTGTTATAATATGCAAGTCATCATGATCATATAAACTTGGATGAAGCGAAAAAGAAAAAGCCAAGAAAAGCAAAAAAATATTATCCAACAGAAGACGATTTCCCACAAGCAAGGAAGTCTAAATGTGGACAGGAAAGTCTTGAGTCACACACGGTTTGACGTTTAACTGTCTAATTCATGTGTTCCAACTCTGTAGACTATTACAAGATTTAAGCATCACTCAACATGTGTGGAAGATGGATATACTCTTACAGTCACTGTTTGAAGTTGGGCATGACTGCTCTAGAATGAGACATGTCCAAAAAAGGCACTAAAAATGTTCAGAATGCTCAGAAACATAGTACAATAATATTGTTTCTATTGAGTTTCGACAATATATTGATCTTTTAATTTAAAGCCACTTTTGTTGGTTTTGGTGAAATGTGGTGATTCTCCTTGTGAGACTAATGAAATAAAACTAAATCCAATGAGGTTAGTTCACCTGATCTATAAAGCTGAACGCAAGCACATTGTACCAAGGTGGCTTTTATCTTTCAAGTCTTCTGTCATGCACTATAGTGAACAGTCCAACTGCTAGACATAAATGTTTACTGCATATAGGTAAAATACGGCTATAATATTTACTGGAAGCTACTGTATGTGTATGTCATATTACTCACAAATGTCAGAAATGTGATATTCTTAAACAATTCACACATGGACTCTGATGAATTACCATAACTGATGAATTCTGTTAAAGCAATGTCTGGTGTACATACTATCTGGGGAATCGTACATGAAATTTAAATTTTAAGTTAATATTTAGTAAATTCATATATTTTTTAATGTTTGTATTAATTAATTGCATCAAGTTAAAGTAAGACAGCCTGTCAAAATAGCTATAAAACTAGAAATAAAAATATTAATGTAATATATCAAATTATAAGTTATTAAGTAATAGTGACTAAATTTTTTTATTAGAATTTTACCACCAACTCCATGCTTCCATTTACACCAATCAGCCATAATATTAACACCATATAGCATTAACACATTATCATTGATTATTAATTACATAAGGGTGTAGTGCATATGTGTTCATGGAGTGCATATGTATTCACAGCCTTTGTTATGAAATCCCAAAATAAGGTTTTGTCCAACCAGTTAACTTCAGGCATCGTATATTTAATTACCTGTGTGCAATTTTACACCAATCAGCCATGACACTAACACCACGGGCAGGTGAAGTAAATAACATTGATTATCAAATAGATACCAGTAAACTGGTGACAGGATCATGGGCACCCATGGTCACCAAAAACCAGCCCATCCAGTCGGATCCCACAAACAAGCCACAGCAGCACAACTCATGGAAAAAAAATGCTGACAAAGATAGAAGGGCCCCAGAATACCCAGTGCACCACATGCCAACTGCTCGATCGGTCCAGCATGAAATGAGCCCAAGGCCGGGCTCCAAACCCCCCTTATCCCAATTTGATCAGGCATCCATGGGTTGTACAGAACAGACAAGTCCAATTCATGGAGGCCCCACCCTGCAACCCACAGCACCCGCCAAAGGATCCGCTGTCAACTGACCTGGGGCCAGACACCACTGGGAGGATCAACACTGCAGAACCACACCCCAGGGGCCAGAGCGCCCCAGTGGCACAAAATAATAAGTCTAGGTAGTTTTAGTGTTAATGGTGATAAATTTATGGCTGATTGATGTATATGTTTAAATAACAAAACAAAAAAAAAAATTAATTATAATAATTATTTACCACAACTCCTGGCTTCTATCGCTTCATTGTTTTTTTAAATAAATTAATTAATAAATAATAATAATAATAATAATAATAATAATAATAACAATAATAAATTAATAAAAACTTAATTATCTACTGTAGCATTTCATGGTGCATTTTCTGCATCTTATAAAAATAGCATATTTTTATATCAATTCCTTTTATTAAAGTTAAAAATCCATCACCTATATGGTTTCTTAATCAATAAATGTTCTTTTTTACTGATAAGGCAGGTATATGACATGAATCAAGTTAACTGATTGGATGGAATGACATGTCCCTATGCAAAAAAATGTTAGAATGCTCTGTTTTTGATTCCATATGTGGGGAAAAAAATTGCATGTTGAGATCCAGTTATATAAATGGCGAGATAAAGAATGTTTCATGTGCATCAACCATTTTCTTATAGGAGAGTTCTTTGTAAATCTTTTTGAAGGATCTGTTTTAATAATCACTAGCAATCAATTTACCAAAATGGCACCAAAGCACAAAGTTCACTGAAAAATGATTTGGCCTTTCTCTGATATTTAAGATGGTTTTAACACTGTGGCATTTAGTAAAACATTAATCAGTTCCAGGCACATAATCCCATCTGTACATGCTGCATTATCTCACAAAACTAGATTATTAAATTTTTTTCCTGAATGTACACAGAAAAATCTCCCATGAAATCCTCTGAACAAACACTACTGATAAAGGTGAAATTGTCACGTTGGACGCGTAGACGAGTAAGACATGATGAATCATGAGGCGAGGTTGGGCGAAAGAAGAGGCGAAGAGATTCGGGAGCAAATTTACAAACAAAACTATTCATTTATCAAACGATAAACGAGTGGAGATATGAAGGAAGTGTAAACAGAGCAATCAATACATCTCTTCATACTGCTGAGGAAGCTGAGAAAGCAAACTCGCAAATGGTTTCTGTCTGCTGCCATTTATTCATCTTTCTGTTTTCTTTCAGCTGTGCCTTTTTTTTTTTTGAGGAACGTGTCAGAGTCAGGGTGGACAAACAGCTGGGGGGATCAACGATGGATTGCATGATCCTCCGTAAAGTGATGAAAAAAAGCTACAAGGTTTGCTGAAAAAATCTGGAAGGAAACACTGGAAACCTTTAGTGATAGTGGTACTGTATATCAAAAAATCATATCGCAAGTTTGAATCCCGGGTGATGCTGTAGCCTCTTGCAGCCAGGGGGATCTGGAGAGAGCTGATTGGCTGAGCTGTCTCAGAGGGGAGGGATGGGAGGCACTCTAGTTCTCTAACATTGATCGCAGCACTACAGCCAATCACAAGCTCACACAAGCGGAAGGAGTGGATAGCGCTGTCCTCCGAGTGCGTTACGCTGTTCCCTATGGTGCATGAGCGAGCAGTTTGAAAAGATGTGGTTGGCTGGCGTCACATGACACGTGATAGTCTTCAGCCCAACCTGGCTGGGAGTTGTAGCCTTGATGGGGGATCTAGTGCCCTAACGACAGGTGGGAATTAGCTACTACTAAATCCCAAGAAAAATAGTAATTTTTAAAAAGCCATATGTGTCTCTGCTGCCAATTTGTTGGTTGATTTGCATGAAAAGCTGTTAGTGTGGTTCGCTTAAGTCACACTTGGAAGTTGCTAGCACAGTGTTTGTAATGGTGTTTAACAAGAGGAGAAAAATCACGAATCTTAAACATAAGGATTAATGGTTGGTTTTCAAAAAAGCAAAAACCTCAGAGTCACAGTTACAAATTTTTTTCAGTTGAAAGGCTCATTAGATAGAAATCTGGACTCAAGTTCTAGAATGCAATACCACTAAACAACGGATGTGTTGAACTAGGATAGAGACTCGGATCATCTCGTTAGTGCGTTACAAGATGACAAACACGATTATGATGAGAGGATTTGTGCGAAACATAAAGACTTGGATCTGTTCTTAAAACAAAGTACACATGAGGGGGTGAGCGAGCTAAACAGAATGCCACATCACCACTATCAGCAAATAGTCGAACTGCATTATGGGTAAGATACTGTACTGGATGATTTTTTTTTTTTTAAAGATAGCAAGTTATTAAAGAAAAGAACTAACAAAACCAACTCACAAAGAGTGGATTTTTCGTTTTATAAGCATAACACTTTCTCACTAAAACAGCTTGTTTTTTTCCCCTGATATTAATCTAAGATCATGTCTCTCCTTCCTCCTACTGCTTTTCTCTTTCACCTCTCCTTTGTACCCAGTGCCCTCTGTAAAGGTTTGCTTCGGGTCTGTAATATCTCAGTTGAATAGATCTACCGAGGTAAGACTTCTTCATTATGTTCTGGTATGAGTGATGATCAGACAACTAGCATGACAAACATATCGGATGGAACATGGCATGGCGGGTAGATCCATGTAACGAGTGCACTGCTGGAGCTCATTAGACTGGCGAGTCAGTGCAGCTGGATAGTGACACACTGCTGCTCTCAGCAATCTGAAGGTTGAGTCTGCAGTTAAAATGCCACACGGAGCGAGGTTTAAGACGGTCAGAGCCGGAGACGCATGGCTCTACTTATTCCCCGCCCTGTCGCTTTGATTGACAGCTCCATTCCATCGCGCGTCCTCGATGTCGTGGTGATTTGTGGTCCTGCTCGGGCCACGAGGCCATTTTACAACCTCCGCCGCTGTCTCCCGGCTTGCTAAATAGCCACGCTCTGCATGTGTGTGCGTGTACAATGGAAGGACATTCATTTTCTTTATCATCTCACCCTGCAACCCTCCTCTCTCTCTCTCTCTCTCTCTCTCCCTTCTTCTCTCTCCACTCTCCTCTTCATAAAAAGCGCCAGGGAGCAGAATTGAGTCCAGGCCCAGAAGCGAGCAAGGAGACAGAAAGAGACATTAATAAAGTTGACAGCATTTAAGAGGCAGACAACCTTTACAAAAGAGTGCAGCCACTTAACGGCCCCTGCACAGGCACTCATAAAGCAGGGCGGCATACAAGCGTGACCGCAACACACCACCACCCATCACACACCACTCTTTACAGACACATCTCATACACACACATATACACAGAGAACAGGCCTCTTCTAGGAAACAGTAAAGAAAAACACCAGAATGCAGGAAATTGGTCAAAATAATGGCTCTCTTATAAACCCCTGGACACTGGAGTTGGGAAGAGAACATTCAGGAACCGGTTATACTGTACAAGACAGAACCCAATAAAATGTGTCCCTCAGCTATGTAATGTATGCTGTATCAGAGTGAACTCAGAGTTGGTTTAAGTGTACACAGAGACTTTAAATGAGGTAAAGGTTGTGGTGGAAATTCACCCATGCACCAGGTAGCCACCGTCATCTTCACCGATATCATACCTTACTTCAGACGACTACCAGGGACAGGAAGAAATGACACGTTATACAATGTAAACAATATTGCCAAAAGTATTCGCTTGCCTGCCTTCACATGCATATGAACTTGAGTAACATTCAATTCTTAATCTATAGGGTTTAATATGGAGTTGGCCCACCATTTACACCTATAACAGCTTCAATTCTTCTGGGAAGGCTTTCCACAAAGTTCAGGAGTGTGTTTTTATGGGAATTTTTAAACATTCTTCCAGAAGCACATTGTGAGGTCAGACACTGATGTTGGACGAGAAGGCCTGTCTCACAGTCCCCGCTCTAATTTATCCCAAATAAATTCTATCAGGTGTTCTATCAGGTTCCGGTCAAGACTCTGTGCAAGCCAGTCAAGTTCTTCCAAACCAATCTGGTTAAGTCATGTCTTTATGGACTTTGCTTTGTCCACTGGTTCAGAGTCATCTGCATGGTTCTGTGTTCTTCTAGTAGCCGATCAAAACTTGTTGCCAAGCGATGCGAGTTTACATATTTTTGCGTTTTTTTTTTTGGGGATTTTGTGCAAGATTTAGTAAAGACCTATCACCAACAGAAAGAGCCAAAAAAAATCATAAATTAAGGATAAGTGAGGTTTAATGTCTATTTATTTCATATTTTACTTCATTTGTAAATGTTTTGATTGTTTCTATATGTTAAAATATGATTATAGTGTTGGAAATTGGTAATTTTGGTAATATTTCTGGGTGGTTGGAACTGATTATCCGCATTTATTTTATTTCCTATGGGAAAATGTGTCTTGCAATAAAAAAAATATATTGCCTTAAGAATTTAATTTGTTTGTCGAGGTACCACTGTATATAAAATATTAAATATCAGTATACATTTTTATATTATATTATAAATTATACATATTTTATATATATATATATATATATATATATATATGTATTATTTATATTATAAATATTATATAAATATTAAATGTGTATATTAAATGTATATTGTGTATAATGTACAATTAAACATGCATTACATCAGACAAAGCACAAAAAAATAACTTATCATTGGCTAAAGAAGTTCCATACTTTATCACCATAAGCCTGATAACTCCCAAACCTAGTCTTGAATGTACCTATTGAACATGTACAACATGTTTCTTTGTCATGCATTTTTTTTTTTTTACCTTATACGGTTATGAATTTTAGGCCTACCACTCATAACCTACTGTACAAGTCTGAAGATGTTCACAGCACTGCTGTTGTGAAATGCAGTATTAGATGTTCTACACACAGAGAGACCCTGGTTTCATTTTAGGTGTCATAACACTTGTCATGACCCTCATGTCTTCTGTTATTCTGCACAATCAAAAATCCAGGTTTGGAACATGCTGTCATAGGGAAACAATCAACAACAGGGGAGTAAAACTTAGATTAACATAAAGAAGAGCCACATTAAAGTTAAGTTACATTAAGTTACCACATTAAAACTTATTTTCCTTTTGACGGACGGACGGATGTTACAGCAGCCAGTTCATGGATTGTACAACACAATGTAAGGTGTAGAAAAATATGAAAGGCTAGGTTCAAATAACTATGAGTGAAAAATGATAAATTCTATTCAAAAAACTATGATACACTGTTTACAACAGGACAGTCAGTTGGGGATCTAAGAACTGCACATTTAGGTGCATTAACGAGGCACAATGTTGCATAATAAGATAAGAATAATAAGAATAAATGGTCTCTATGTACAGTACTTTCTCTTAAAACCTCTATTATAAAGTGTTTTATTCCGCTTATACACAGTAATTACTTTTATGCATTTTATAAATTAGTGATCGCCACAAAAGCATTTAAAGTAACATATACCATGTTATATAATATTATTTTCATTCCAGACACTTGTTTTTTATTCTGTTAAAGTTTAAGGGAAAAAATGAAATTGAGCCTGTTACTGAGAAGTGCTGACACTGGAGACTCTTTCCATAAATCTTAAATGAATATGTATGCATAGAAAGCTTTAAAAATGGCAGCACAGTGATTAGCGATGTTATGTTGCACCGCTAGGGTTGAGGGCACACTTTCTTCCTCACATCTGTGTGCATGGAGTTTGCATGTCCTTTATGCGCATGGTGGTTTCCTTTTACAGTCCAAAGACATGCAGATGAGACTAATTGGCATTCAAAAATTGACTGTAGTGTGTGAATGCGAGTGAGAATGTTGACCGGAGGTCCCACCACTGTCGTAGGATGGGAATAAATACAGTGGTTTCCCCTGTTGGCCTCCACAGTCCCTGGGTGGACTACAGAGGTTCGTACTGTAGATGGATGGATGGATGGGAAAATCCATCGGATTTAAATTCTGTGGAACATACAGTACATTGTACAAGTCCCTGTAAACAAGCTGTTACTATAGAAACGATTAAACTTAAAATGACATCGCATTAATTTAAACCTGTGATTTGTCTTGAAGCCAAAACAAAACTGTCAGAGCTGCTGTTAAAAGTGAATAACAATAATAATAATCAACAGTCTGAGCAGTCAGATTCAACAGCAGCGTGGTATAAGTGGGTTTAAGTGAGCAAGATGTGTATTAACAACTGAAAGTGTGTGTTAACTCCTAGCTCTGGTGTTATTTCCTCCTGTCGCTGCACAATTACACGTGTATTCGCTAAATAAGTGCTCAGTCACCCCGCTTCCTTCAAAGCATCCTTTCACTCTGTAATTTCCCTGTGTATGGCTCTATCTCACACACACACGCTTTTAAAAGAGTGTAAATGAACATAGGAGTCCGACAATAAGCGCCTTGTGCACCTAGCTTCATTCCCCATGCAAATTTATGCAAATCCATGCGCGAGCAGACACTGACCTCAAATCGCCAGACGCAAGTGCTGTAAATATCACTTTTTCTTTTTTTCTTCCTCCACGCTCACTTTTAAATCTTCTGCTTTCCCAACCTGCTAAAGAAAAAGATGGGACTGGAAAAAAAAAATCCATAAAATTTCTCATTAATATGCAAATGCAGGCAAACAGATTCAAGCGTTGGATTGAATTAATATCTGCCACCTCCTTCGTGTGTGCTGTAATCACAAATTACAGACAAGCATCTGACGGACGGCTAAGGCCTCGCACGCTGTCAGATAGGCCCTCGAGCTCAAGGGGGATTGTCCAATCGGATCAAATAGTCCAAAAGAGTGGAAAAATTTGGCTACTTTTTCACGATCAGTTCTGCTGGTAGCTGATTTTCAAGCCGATGCTTTCACCTTTCTGTCTTTTTAATCCAATTCACTACAGTAAGACCATGAAAGTGGTGTAGCAAGAAATCAGAATGGGTTTTTTTTTCTTTTTCACTGTCTGTATGAAGCAATAGAAAGAGGGGGGAAATAATATTGTGCTCCAAACCTCCCGGTAAATAGAATTACGAAGTTAACAAGTCGACACAGTAAATGTTGCAGTGCAGGCAATAAACAGCACGTTGGAATACAGTGAACTAGCTGAGTTCAACTGTGAGTCAAGGTAAAAAGTCAGACATTAAGAACAATGTGTAGAATTTTAGTATGGATGGATGGATGGATAGTTTATTAATCCCAAAGGAAATTTGCTGACTGTAAATTCAGCTGTAAGTCAAGGTGTAATGGACATCATCAGTTATCTAACAGAGAGTCAATCATCAGACTTTGAGAGCAATGTGTATAATTTCAATACTGGATGGATGGATGGATGGATAAGAATGTGGATGGATGGATGGATGGATGGATGGAGGGATGGATGGATAAGAATGTGGATGGATGGATGGATGCTAGGGTAAGTGGGTGGGTGGATGGATGCTAGGGTAAGTGGGTAGGTGGATGGATGGATGGATGCTAGGGTAAGTGGGTGGGTGGATGGATGGATGGATGCTAGGGTAAGTGGGTGGGTGGGTGGATGGATGGATGGATGGATGGATGGTAGGGT